>JAKWIY010002675.1:0-100000 GCA_027704805.1 Solanum corneliomulleri | reverse complement strand
ACTTCGGGTGGCTAATGAATGAAATTCACATGAAATTGACAAGCATCGCATTTCCTGGCATAATATAAGCAATATTTCACCATGGTTGGTCAGTAATACCCCATCCTCTTTATGTGAAAATTAAGTTTTGATCCAGATTGATGTGATCCACATACTCCTGAGTGTGGTTCTTGCAAACTTTGAATCGCTTCTTCCTCTCCCAAACATCGTAATAACATACCCTCAAATGATCTTCTATATAATGTATCCTTGTAGTAAAGGAAAGGAGGTGCACGACGATGTATGTCATTTCTTCTTCTTGGATTTTCTGGAAGTATCCCATAACATAGGTAGTCAATGATGGGTAGTCTCCAATCTTCCTTCGCAGCTTCAACAATGGCGATGATATGACAAGATTATTTTCAATATATTCTTTCTCATTTGATGGTGGTACTATCCATTTTTGACAGACAGTTACTTGCGTTTGATCAAGAAGAGTTAGCGTTGAAGCTAGAGTAGCCAATGCATCAGCTTTCTTATTCTCTGTTCGACGCACATGTTGAAGGGTTACATCCTCAAGCCATCTTATCAACTTTTGAGCATAATTATGATAACGTCGCAATTCAGGATTTTTTACCTCATACTTCCTAAGAGTTGATTAATCACCAATTGAGAGTCACCAAAGACCTGTAAATGTAATTGTTTCATGTCAACGGCCATTCAAGTCCAAGTATCAGTGCTTGATATTCAGCGACATTATTGGAGCAACACTGTTTTAGAGTAAAAGAGAATGGTAGATTCTCTTCTTGTGAAGTGATGAACACCACGCCAGCACCAACTCCGCCGCGATGTGCAGCCCCGTCAAAGTACATTTTCCAAGGAAGTTGAACTTCAATTAACATCGAATCTTCATCAGGAAACTCATCAGTTATCTCCCAATCATTTGGTATAGGATGGTCTGCTAAGAAATCCGCCAGTGCTTGTCCCTTCACGGATTTTTGAGGGATGTACACAATCTCAAATTGTTGGAATTGGAGGTACCATCTTGCTAGCCGGTCACTAAGGACAGGTTTTGACATAACAAACTTGATGGGATTTGCTCTAGAAATAAGGCAGACAACATGAGCTTGAAAATAATGCTTCATCTTTTGAATTGAGAAGACCAGTGCCAAGCATAACTTTTCAATTGGCGAATAATTTAGATCATTTGGCGTCATCGTTCTACTTAAGTAATAACGAGTATTTTCTTTGCCTTCACTATTCTCTGAGCTAACAGGGCTCCTACAGACCTTTCTTGTGCCTGCACTGTAGAGTATCAATGGTTTTCCAGGTATAGGGGCTGCCAAAACTGGAGGTTTCGCTAGATACGATTTGATACTTTTAAGGCTTCGCTTACATGTTTGGTCCAAATTAAAAGGAGCACCATTCTTCATGAGATGACTGAATCGTTCACTTCCCGCTAGATTTGAGATGAACCTTCTCAAGTAGGCTAACTTTCCTTGGAGACTTTTCAACTCATGAATATCTCGAGGTTCAGGCATCTTTGATATTGCATCGAATTTAGCTTGATCAATTTCAATTCCTCGATGTCTCACAATAAAGCCAAGGAACTTGCCGGAAGTAACTCCGAAGGCACATTTTAATGGATCCATCCTTAGTTGATATCTTCGGAGTAACTCAAACACCATCCTTAAGTCTTTCAAATGATCACCCCTCTTCCTTGACTTTACTACCAAATCATCAACATAACATTCAACATTTTTATGGAGCAAGTCGTCAAAGATATTTTGCATAGCCCTTTGATATGTGGCGCCAACATTCTTTAAACCGAATGGCATCACTTTGTAGCACTAAATACCTTTTGGCATGTGAAATGCAGTGAGTTCTTCATCTTTTGGTGACATGTGGATTTTAATTATATCCAAAAGAACCATCCATGAACGACATTGCCTCATAACCAGTGGTGGCATCAACCATCAACTCTGGAATGGGAAGAGGAAGCTCATCTTTAGGGCATGGATTATTGAGATCTCTAAAGTCAACGCAAACTCGAATTTGACCATTCTTCTTCCTCACAGGAACAATACTTGAAATCCATGTAGGATATTTGACCTCACGAATAAAGCCCGCCTCAATGAGTTTGTTAACTTCATTTTCTATCAACGGAATCAAGTCTGGTCTAAAATGTCTATGAGCTTGTTTAAATGGACGAGAACCATTTTTGACTGCCAATTGATGGACCGCTACTCTAGGATTCAATCAAGGCATTTCTTTATAACTCCAAGCGATTACATATCGCACACCAACTCAAGCAACACCATATTCACTTGCTTTTGGGGTTGAAGCAGTCCTGCCACTCAAGCGTCAAATACCCTCCTTAAGACTTGCTATTCAAGAAGGCTCATTGAGAAGAAGAAAATGCTCAATTGCGTCTTGCTGAGAGTTAGAAGCACTTGATGAAAAGAGGTTAGAAGCCCAACAAAACCTTGAATGTTATCAATCTCGTCTATCCCGTGCTTTTAATAAGAAGGTTCGCTTGAGGTGCTTTCAAGTTGGAGATCAAGTTCTCGCGGTAAGAAGATTAATCATTACTTCGCACAAGTCTGGGGGAAAATTTATCTCAAAGTGGGATGGACCATATGTCGTACAAGAAGCATGTTCAAATGGTGCTTATAAGCTTGTTGATGCTGATGGCTTAAGGATCGGTCCTATTAATGCCAAATTCCTAAAGAGATACTATCCTTGAAGTAAGATGATGCTCCTTAAGGTACGAGCCTAAACTGCACGTCACTCCTGGCCCGCAAGAGTATAAACTGTGTACGGCACAACCACAAAAAAAAGAATAATCACTCAAATCCCTAGAACTACGTTGTACTTGATCCTCTTTATTGAGGTACGTAGGCGCTTAGAACCATATTCTAAGTTCAGTTGCATGAGTGTCAAAAATAAAAATGTTCCCACTTAGATTCAAAGAAAAGTCAAAGCGATATGTATTTTATCTTTTGTCTCATCAAACTTTAGACTTGTACGAAGTATTGATGGGTCTATGGAAGGGGAAAACCCTTATAAAATATGAATCTCTTATTAGTACGGTGGAAGTCTTTAAATTAGATCAAGTATGCAAATTGAAGTTTATATCTTCGAGTTTATTATTTGAAGTATCCAAATTCTCAAAGTAAACAGGTTGAAGTATTCAAATCCTCTAAGTATGAAGGTAAGACTTCAAGTATGTAAGTAGAAGTCTCCAAATGCGTATCTAATTAATTTTCATGTCTTAAGGTGGACAATATTTGTCCCTTTGCACCTTAAGCTAGGCCTTTTCACGGGTGTATACTTAAAAGAATCTTTTTAAATTTTCATGTCTTAAGGTGGACAATATTTGTCCCTTTGCACCTTGAGTTGACCTTTTCACTGGTGTATATTTAAAAGGATCTTTAAATCTTTCATGCCTTAAGGTGGACGATATTTGTCCCTTTGCACCTTAATCTAGCTTTGGCGAATTTATCCTTCAACGAATCTTTAAATTTTTATGCATTAAGGTGGACAAACTTGTCCCTTTGCACCATAAGCGAGAGTTCCCACAGATTTATCTTTAAAAGGATCTTTAAATTTCCATGCCTTAAGGTGGACAATATTTGTCCCTTTGCACCTTAAACTGGTCTTTTCACGGGTTTATCCTGTCTCAAGTTTGTTAAGCATTCAGGTGCTTGTAACACCTTGAGTTCATTTTCAAGGCGGGAGCGTTATACGGTATCCTATTAAAGTTTCAGTTGGTTAAGCATCGGAACCTTGTAACACCTTGAGTTTATTTTCAAGGGGGAGTGTGTTACACGGTATTCTAGTAAAGCTTCAAGTCGGTTAAACATTCGGAACCTTGTAACACCTTGAGTTTATTTTCAAGGGGGAAGCGTTACACGGTATTCTAGAAAATCTTCAAGTTGGATAAGAATTCGAGATATTGTAACACCTGGGTTTATTTTAAAGGCGGGAGCATTACACGGTATTCTAGTAAAGCTTCAAGTTGGTTAAGCATTCCGGACTTTCTAACACCTTGAGTTATTTTCAAGGTGGAAGCGTTACATGGTATTCTAGTAAAGCTTCAAGTTGGATAAGTATTCGAGATCTTGTAACACCTTGAGTATATTTTCAAGGCGGGAGCATTACACGGTATTCTAGAAAATCTTCAAGTTGGTTAAGAATTCGCGACCTTGTAACACCTTGAGTTTATTTTCAACGGGCGGGACCGTTACACGGTATTTTAGTAAAGCTTCATGGTTGAAAACTCGGGACCTTGTAACACCTTGAGTTTGTTTTCAAGGCGGGAGCGTTACACGATTCTAGTAAAATTTCAAATTGGTTAAGCATTCGGGGCCATGGAACACCTTGAGAGTATTATTAATTTATTTTGTTAAGGCATGGAAGCACATTTTTATGTGATAAACCCTTACATTATGTAGCCTCCGTAAAATATCAAATTTCTTTTGTTGATCTACAAAAAAAAGGAGGAAATTACAAGTGAAGGAGAGATTGTTACCCTTCATGATGTTTGAGACTCGAAAGGTATTAAATCTTGAATCTTGGATGTATTGTAGACCTTTATGTCTAGATTTGGAATCATCAGACGGATTGTGATTTCGTTGTTCCTACGTCAAGACACGAGATTGTTTTACTAAGTCACACAAATCAGAAAAATTTTAGCATGGCAGAATCTAGAGCTAACTTAAATAAAATCATCTATAAAGATTATGAAGGTATTAAATTTTGAATTTTAGATATGTTAGAGATCGAAAAGTCTAGTTTCTGAAAAATCAAACGGTTCATGATTTGGATTTTTCTACAATGATATATGAATTTTTTACGACAAACATGTCAGGCTGTAAAAAAAGTGACGAATTTTTAGCATGACAGAATCTAGAGCAAACTTCAAAAAATCATCTAGAAAGATTCTGAAGGTATAAAATTTGAATTTCGGGTATGTTCGAGATCGAAAAATCTAGTTTCTGAAAAATCAAACGGTTCATGATTTTAATTTTTCTAATGAGATATAAATTTTCTACGACAGACATGTCAAGCTGTAAAAAAGTGACGAAAATAAATAAAAAAGTAGGAAAATTACCTTGAGTATGCCCCTTTCGTCGTAGGCTCACATCCATAATTGAAGATAAAATTATGGAGACAATGTATCTATTATAGATGTCATGTGTTTAAAAGGTTCAGAAGCATTGAGGAAAGGGAAAGTGTTGGAGAAGTAGCTTGCTTGACTTCAGTTCTTCGGTGGAGGTAGGTAATGGTTTAAACTCTAAATAATGATTGATATGTTATGAGTGATATTGTAAAGTCTCTTATGTACTTGATTGTGTGGTTGTAGGTTAAGTGTGAGTGTCACTCACGACTCGTTTTGGGTCGTGACAAACTTTATTTGTTCTATATTTTCTAACATGTCTATCTCTATTCAAATATGGTTTCCTAGCTGAAGATTTTCTAAGAAAATATCCTTTTTATTATATCTTTTATTATTTTGTGGGTTATATTTCTTATACTTTTTCTTTTTGTATTGATTTTTATCATAATTTTGGGTTGTATATATTATATCTTTACAGAAATTCATTTCATTTTGCTTTAATTGTTTTTGTATTTGTAAATTAGTACATTTTTCTTGTAATATTTCCATTATATGTTGTATTCTATGTCCTATTGACCATTTTGCTTGAGGGTTTTGTGCTACTCCTTCTCTTTTAGTCCATCTTTCTTCTATTTCTCTTCCTAAAGCTCCTGGTAGTTTGTTAAATAATTTTTTACCTAAGTCTTGGTCAAAGGCATTTCCACTAATTGTACAGTAATAGAAATAATCATTTAAAAATTTCTTTATATAATACCAATTACTTATACTTAATTGTTCTAGTTTTATTACTGCATTTCGTTGTAAGGCTACTAATCCACTATTTGGGTCTTCTCCTGTTATTAATGTATGTATTTTATTTGTAAAATTATATGGGTTGGTCCTAATGATACTAAATACTGAAATTCTGATGGGAATTCTACTTTATAAGCTTCCCATAGAGCTTTGGTTGATTCTCCTAGGATGTTTCTAAGTATTTATACATGGTTTCAGCATCAGTTTCTGTATAACTTTTTATGAAATCTGCTACTACCATTTCTTTCCATAAGTCTATTACTGAATTCCATCTTTGTGGATCATGTGCCGCTATATTTAAATTTTTTCCTTTACTTCCTCTTTCTTGGAGTATTATTGTTCTTCTATAGGCATTCCTTTTCCCATAGATTTAACTTCTGTTATTGGAGTATCTCCTTGTCTATATTTCCTGTGCTATTATCTGCAGTATATCCTTGTTCATTTGTTCTTTGGAATGGACTACTAGAACTTGCTGTTTCCAAATTCTTTTTGACTTAGTATAGATTCTAACACAGATATTTCACTATCATTATCTGTATTTGTGTCATTATATTATTACTTTTTTCTAATTTATCTTGTAAACTCCTTTCTAATCTATATCCTTTATTATTAGTTCTTTGTTCACATATTTTAAAATGAGATATTGTTTGTTCTAAACTTAAGTCTTTTAATTTACATCCTTTGCATGTAAATAGTCTATTCTTATTGTTTTTACTTATTTCATTGGTTTTTTCTATAGTCAAATCTACTGCAAAATCTTCTTCTAATATTATTTCTATATATTCATTCCTTCTAAAGGCATTTCTTCTACAACACTTTCTTCTTCAAAGTCTTTTTGAGCTTCATAATTGTTATCTGTAATTCTAATTGAAGGTTCTCCTTTAGAATTTGTATATATTAAATGAGCATCTGGTATGAATGCTTCTTTTTCTCTAAAATCTCCTAATTTTCCATTCTAATCCTGCATATTCTTCAGGACTTATTTTTATAGGTTTTATTAATTTAACCCTTTATTTCCCATTACTTCTACTACATCTTTTATTTGTAATTTAAATCTAGTGTTACTATTATCTGTCATTTTTCCTAAAAATCCTACACACATTAATAAATTCTTTCCACTATGCATCTCTTCATATCCTTTAGTTTGTATTCCTATTCTTATTTTGTTTCCAAATTCATTTAAATTCATCATAAAATCTGGACTTACGTGAAAATTCCTCCATTATTAGCGATATCTACTTCTGTTAATCCTATAATAATTGCCTTTTTTATGTCTGATCATCTATTATCATATATTGTAATTAATGTCTTTGTTCCCAAGTTTTTTCTAGTTAATCCTTTAATTCCTATAACTATTAATCCTATATGCATTAATCTTTTTTAACAAGTTTTATTTCTTTTACAGATTCAGCGTTTATGAGTGGTAGAGATACAGAGTTTTTTCCTAATACTGATAATTGTTCTTCTCTATAATAACTATATAGTTGAGATTTTGAGTTTGTATTATATAAAACATTTGGATTTAATAAATTTTATTGATATTGTTGGAAAATTTGTATATCTTTATCTGTATCTATTATTTCTTCTAATTGTTGATTATTTTCTTCCTTTGTTTTTCTATTAATATTCTTGACAAAAAATTATTGCTTATAATATTCTGAGAGTAACTTGATCTTGGTCTTCTTCTTGTCCTTTATCTCTTGATCTAGTTGGAAAAATATCTATTTTTTCTGTTTTTTAATTATTTTTTCTTTTTGAGGAGTAATTTCTATTTTATTTAACTTTTCTATTAATTCTTCTATTCCGTTGTGTCTATATTTTTGTTTTCTAATCTTTCTTTAGACTTCTTATCTATCTTATTATGTAGTTGTAGTAAAACTTCTATTATTATATTGTTCTGTTGTATAATAATTTGATCTGATTTTGAAGGTGGATTAAATTCTTTATAATCTAATGGAAGGGCTATTCTTTTTTCTATAAGTTTTATTGCTTCTTTATGGGTCTCAGATCTACTAAATCTATCATGAAAGAACTATTTCTTTTATTGATGATAATTCTGTCTTTATTTCTTGTATTTTAATTATTAATATATTACTAATTTTTCTTTAGATTTATTTTTTAACTCGTTTAATTTTCTACTTAAATCTACTCCTTGTTCCTTAAGGTAATCTAAATTATTTTCTATTTTACTAAAGAGTTGTTTTTGTTTATTTTGTGTTTCTTCTTGTTCACTTAATATTTTTATAATTTTGTTGTTTGATGCTTTTATTTTCACTGAGATTGATTATCAAATCTATTAAAGTATTATATTGAGTGTCTTCTGTATGTAAGCAATGATTTCCGTTCTCAAAGTTACACTTAATTAGATTGTCTGATTTTAATCTTTGAAATCTTTTTTCTATATTGATTTGTTAGTCTAAGTAGTCTATGTTTTTTAATGAAGCTATTTTTACTATTGTTACTTTATCCTAAAGTAGTTGGGTAATAATATTCGTTAAAAAAATTTATTCTTTTATTATAGTTATGTATAGTGTCACTAATTCCTTGTAATTCCCACTTTAAAGCGTTTATATATTCGTTGTTATTTATAGTTTTTTCGAAGTAAAAAGCGTTTGGTATAAAAAATTCGTTTTCGTATATATATATGTATGCTTCTATAGCTTTTTCTATTCTTTGTAATCTTTTCTTTTCTTCTATATCTCTATAATATCCAAAATTCAAATCTTATACTTCTAGAAAATGGAAGATTTCTCATAAAGTATTTTGATTGAAATATTTCTAGATTTAAGATGTTTTATTAATTTTTGTTCTAAGTTTCTAGCTAAGAAAAATATATAATCTAATTTATTAGTTATTTCCTTTTTAAAGCTTGTAATTTTAGGTCTTTTAGTAATATATCTGCTTTTACATATAAGTCTTGTAATTCTCTTTTAGCCTTTTTATATTCTCTAGTATTTTTATATGGTCTTCTCATATATTATCTTATAAAATTATGGTAATAAGGATTTTTTAATTATTTTAACTCTTTCTCTTACTTCTTTTATTTCAAACTCTACTTGTTTTAATTCTTCACTAATTTGTTGTTGAGATTGTCTAAGAGTTTCCCTTAGTGTCTTTACAGAGTTTTTATATCTATAGGTTAGAGATAATCTTAATTTTAATGTAAATAAATGGATTTCTAAGGATTTTTTATATAAACTAATTATTTTTAAATGTTGTCTATTATAAAACAAAGTTCTATGGTAAGCAAATGTTTTTCTAAAATAATAATCTTTTTTCATATAAGGTCTTTAAGATTTAAGGCTCTGATACCAAAATAGGCTGATGTTTCGATAAAAGTGGATATTTCGATAAATTCATTGAACTTTTAATGTTTTTCTTTATGGACTCTGTCCATTCATGAATCTATTATTACTGTTCATCTCTTTCTCTTAGCGTTTGTTCTTAAAAGTAATCTTCTTTAACCACACCCCGGATTTGGTTATTCATAGTTCTTTTTCTCAGAACATTTAACCTGACAATGTCCTAGGAATTTACAGGTTAATCCATCGATACTTTTAAGAAGCTAAGAGACTAACCATATATTAAGTAACATAGATTCATGATGATATTAATAAATTTACATGAATTTATCAAATAATTAACATTTTATAAAAATAAACACACATAATTTACATATATGGGAAGTTTACTAGAAACTTAAATATGAAAACTTACATTATTTAGAACAGAGTGAAGTTTCCCTTTCGGGAAACCCGAAAAGCTTCCAAACTTTTACTTGAAACAAATTTTAGAATAAGAACTGAAATCGTTACTACAATCTTTTAAAGATAATTTTAAAGAGAAAAGGGGATTGTCTAGAGGATTTTGAGAGTTTTTTGTTGTGGTTGTCTTAGCCTTTTTTGCCTTCTATCTTTCTTGTCTTGATAATACTTGCTTTTATAGAGATCTTCGGACTTCAAACTTCGGATTTCAAATGAAAAAAGAAATCTTATCATCTCAGCCGGGTACACATCTAGGCCCCATCGTCACGTGAAATAATGTTCCTTTTCTTGCATTATTGTCCTTGTAGTCTGATATCTGTCTGTCAATACTTATCTCTTATCTCTTACCTATACATTATTTTTATTTTTAAAGTAAAGACGCGTCCCAACAGTTTTTCCACATGTGTGGTAGTGAGTAAAGTGGGACTCACATTTTTTGACAAAAGAGGCATTCCTCTTTATAATAATAATAGATATATATAAAAGTATATATTTTTTAAGTATCTAAATTATGTAATGAATTGAATCAAAACTCATACCAGAGTCATATCATTTGGGTCTTGAGCAAATTGCATTGAGTCTGAAATATTATGAATTATTTGGGCTTGAAACAGAATCTTGTCTTGGGCTTTGTATTGGGCTTGGGTTTATATGTTTATCTTTCTTGATTGTGTTTAAGTAATTTTTCTACGGTTTGGGTTATAAGGGATTCTATCTTTATTTTTTGGATTTCTTGATTTTTTATCTAATAATCTGGTTAAATGAAAGTGGTAACCTTCTTCTAGAAGATGAACCTTCATCTTTTTCACTTTTTGGCAAAGTGACAGCCATCAACGGGTTTGAGAAGTCTTTACCGGCTACCGTTTGAACCGGACTAGTTGTATCTTCATCCGATACAGTGGATTTCTTAGCATTCAGTGGGGAATGCACACCTATCTCATCCATTTTTATTTGGGATGGAAAACCTGTATATCTGAGTTTGTACATCTTGTTTAGTCTTACCTTTGCTTTCCATTTTTGGAGTCTTCTCTGAGCTTGGCATTTTCTTGCATTAGGGCTTCATTTCTCAAATTTAGCCTTTTGAATGCTTCGGTCATGGATGAGCAATGATCATAAAATATTACTTTATCTGTGTCTTTTTGGATGTTGTATTGTGGAGTTTTATCTGGGTTTTGTCTAAGGGCTGGAGAAATATAGTAATTTGGCCCTAATATTCCTCTAGCATAGTCTAAAGCTTCTGTAAAATCATTAAAACCTTTAAAAAGAGGTTTTTGAAAACCTTTAATAGAGTCTAAAACTTATATCCATGTCTGAAAAACTCCATTTGTTTTACCATGAATTACTACATAATATTTAAATTTATTTTCTTTATTTTTGCTAATAAAATAATATCCTAAAGCATTTAAAACTGCAATTACATATTTAATAATTTTTTTATTATGAGCTATCCATATATTGTCTATGAGGCATGTTTGTTGTTTGTCTAATTGACATTTAGATAAATGTCTGAATGTTAAGTTGGACGGCTCGTATGCTATCTAATTTTGTTGTCCAAACTACATTCTTTCTATTCTAACATTATCAATTTTATCTAGAGGTTTAAAATGCAAATTTGCTAATATTGTCTGTTTGTAAGAGTCTGTCAAACCTGAGGTTGAAGGTTGATCCCTTTTACCTTTGTCTGATAGTAGAGGTCTCATTCTGTAAAATTTAAACTTTGATCAGTAATCTACTTAGTTGATCTGCAATATTATTATCATTTCCCTTGATATGCTCAAAAATTATAGAATGATAAATTGATATAGTATCTAAAAAATTTAGCCATCTTCTTCTACTACTAGTTTTATCATTAATTTTTTGATGAAATTTTACTATATCTTCACAATCTGTTCTTATTATATTTCTGGTTTATTTAGAATATAAATTCTAAAACTATTTAAACCATATATTAAAGCTAAAATTTCAACATCTATACTAGCTTTATTACCTTTTTTTTGAATTTTCCACTTTGATAAGCACATTTTTTTTCTTCTTGTTTAGAACTGTACTTATGTGGTCTTGATTTTAATAGTGCACCCCATCCCTCAAAACTTCCATCTGTTTCTATTATTAAATAGTCTGATTCTAATGGCATATAAGATCGGGAATATTTTTATTTTTTCTTTTATTTTTTGTACTAATTTTATGTCTTCAATATTAAGATTTCTTTGTCCCTTAGTTCCTGTTTTTGAGTATAATGGTCCTGCTATCTTTCCTAGATTTTTATAAAAGGTCTTGCATAATTAATTATCCCTAGGAATTTTTGTAAATCTTTTAAATTATTTAATTTATCTGGCATATCTAGAGCTTTTTTAGCTATATGAGGTTGTAGTTTAACATTTCCTTCTCCTAAGGTAATTCCTAAAAAGTTTATATAGTTTTTACATAATTCTATTTTCCTTTTGCTAATTATTATTCCATTATTAACAAATAGTCTAAAAACAGATTGTAAATGTCCTAAATGTTCTTTTATATTTTTACTAAATACTAAAATATCATCTACATATACTAAAACAAATTTTTTATATTCTCCAAATATTTGATCCATTTTTCTTTGAAAGATTGGAGGTGCTGTTTTTAACCCAAATGGCATAACTAACAATTCAAAATGTCCTTCAGGACAGGTAAAAGTTGTCCATTCTATACTATCTGGGTGCATTTTTATATGCCAATATCCTGACTTACAATCAAATTTGCTAAAAACTGTTTTTCCTTGGATTCTATTTATTAATTCTGTTTTGTCTGGTAATTCATAACCATCAGTTCTAGTATTATCATTTAGTCTTTTGTAATTTATAACCATTCTAGCTTTTCCTCTAACTATTTCACTATGATTTCTTACCATGAATGCTGCAGATCTATGTTTTGAAGTAGATCTTCTTATTACTCCTAGTTCTAATAGTTCTTTAATTTGTATTTTAAAATCTTCTTGATCTTGATTTGTAGCTTCTATTGAGGTTGTTTTTATTACATATTCTGGGTTTATTATATCTAACTTGCATACTATTTGGTTATTCTTCCAATGTTTTAAAGGTTTTTCTCCTATTATTTCTATTTGATCTAAAAAATTTACTATATTATCTAAATCTTGTTGGTTTTTTATTTGTCCTATTTGCTGAATTCCTGTCTTAAAATTATATAATTCTGTTTCCATTTCTATTAGAACATAGTTTTTATTAACTATCTCATCTTCTTTATCTATCTCTAGTATATTCTCGTATAATGTATTACATTCCGTTTTAGTACATTGTATATTATTTTCACAATTTTCGCAACATTTTTCTTTATTTCTTACTTTAGTGTCAATTTTATTAGTTAAGACCGAAGTATAAGTAATATTTTTCATGAAAAGTATCCCATCTTTTGTTATTAAAGTTCCTCCTTTATTGTATAGTATAAAATCTAATCGTAACACAAAATCTACTCTTATCTAAATCTCGTACCCATATCTTATCCATCTTATAAGTAGGTTTATAGAATCTGAACAGGTATTTAAAAAACTTATTTGAGCTTTATCTATATAATATCTATATATATTATGTGTTCCATCCATTTGCATAGCTGCAAGTGGTTTTTCTAAAGTTTTTATTAATTCTGGAGGTACAATTTTTTATTTAAAATACTTTTGGTACATCCTGAATCTATTAATGCTAAAGTCTCTATTTCATATTTTCCAATTTGAAGTTTTGCTAATATTTTAACAGTATTTATATTTTTATCTTCATTACATATTAAAGTATTAGATTCTTCATTCATTAATTCTTGATTATCTAGTTGTAGTTCTTGTTCAATATTTTTTCCTTTTTCTAATCTTACTATTCTTTCTTCTAATTCTTTAACTTTTGCTTCTAATACTAATACTTTTAAATTTATTAGAGGTTCATTTGTATGTACCTCTTTTCTTTTCTGAGTTATTACTCCTAATTGTGTTTCTATACAACTTATACATCCTTCTATAAAGCATTTATTACATTTAGCTCTTTTATATTTGCTTGGATACCATTTACACCAATTATGTTCACATTCTATTATATTCATAAAATTAAATTTTAGGTCATCTATATTTAAATTTTCTATTCTTATTTCATTAATTAATTCCTCTCCTTCTGATTAGAGGAATCTTCTTCTTTATTATTCTCATCTATATCAATACTTACTATAGAGTAGATGCCTTCATTATCTGACATATATTCATCTACATTTAGTAATGCTTTGTAAATTCTTCTACTAATTGAGCATTTCTAGTTTTTGCATTATATCTTTTAGGACAAGTATTTGCTAAATCTTCTATACTTCCACATGTAAAACATTCTAACTTTTTTTATAATTTTTATCTGTTCTATATTTTCTAACATGTCTATCTCTATTCAAATATGGTTTCCTAGCTGAAGATTTTCTAAGAAAATATCCTTTTTATTATATCTTTTATTATTTTGTGGGTTATATTTCTTATACTTTTTCTTTTTGTATTGATTTTTATCATAATTTTGGGTTGTATATATTATATATTTACAGAAATTCATTTCATTTTGCTTAATTGTTTTTGTATTTGCAAATTAGTACATTTTTCTTGTAATATTTCCATTATATGTTGTATTCTATGTCCTATTGACTATTTTGCTTGAGGGTTTTGTGCTACTCCTTCTCTTTTAGTCTATCTTTCTTCTATTTCTCTTCCTAAAGCTCCTGGTAGTTTGTGTTAAATAATTTTTTACCTAAGTCTTGGTCAAAGGCATTTCTACTAATTGTACAGTAATAGAAATAATCATTTAAAAATTTCTTTATATAATACCAATTACTTATACTTAATTGTTCTAGTTTTATTACTGCATTTCGTCGTTGTAAGGCTACTAATCCACTATTTGGTCTTCTCCTGTTATTAATGTATGTATTTATGTTTTTAAAATTATATGGGTTTTCGTCCTAATGATACTAAATACTGAAATTCTGATGGGAATTCTACTTTATAAGCTTCCCATAGAGCTCTGGTTGATTCTCCTAGGAATGTTTCTAAGTATTTATACATGGTTTCAGCCTCAGTTTCTGTATAATTTTTTATAAAATCTGCTACTACATTCTTTTTTCATAAGTCTATTACTGAATTCCATCTTTGTGGATCATGTGTCGCTAATTTAAAAATTTTCCTTTACTTCCTCTTTCTTGGAGTATTATTGGTTCTTCTATAGGATTCATTTTCCCATAGGTTTAACTTCTGTTATTGGAGTATCTCCTTGTCTATATACTCTTCTACGTGGTATATTCATGTGCTATTATCTGCAGTATATCTTTGTTCATTTGTTCTTTGGAATGGACTACTAGAACTTGCTGTTTCCATTAATTCTTTTTGACTTAGTATAGATTCTAACTCAGATATTTCACTATCATTATCTTGTATTTGTGTCATTATATTATTACTTTTTTCTAATTTATCTTGTAAACTCTTTTCTAATCTATATCCTTTATTATCAGTTCTTTGTTCACATATTTTAAAATGAGATATTGTTTGTTCTAAATTTAAGTCTTTTAATTTACATCCTTTGCATGTAAATAGTCTATTCTTATTGTTTTTACTTATTTCTTTGGCTTTTTCTATAGCCAAATCTACTGCAAAATCTTCTTCTAATATTATTTCTATATTCATTCCTTCTAAAGGCATTTCTTCTACAACACTTTCTTCTTCAAAGTCTTTTTGAGCTTCATAATTGTAATCTGTAAATCTAATTGAAGGTTCTCCTTTAGAATTTGTATATATTAAATGTTATGCCTCGTATTTTTATACGTAGTGCGCGTCATTAACTAGTAGATGTAAATCTGGGGAATAAGATTTTATTTTAAGTTCCAAGTGATTAAAGAATATTAGGCAAGGATGTTAATTCTAAATGTGATATTAATTAGTGGTTGATTAGGCCATTAATTAAGTGTGAGATTAATTAGTGGCTGATTAGGCCATTAACTTTAAGTGTGGGATTAATTAGTGGCTGATTAGGATTAAATTAATCTAGTGGGTCCCACCACTCGAGGCAAATTAAAAGGAATCAGATTGGGAGCTGGCCTTAGTGGGGCATGGGTAGTGGGGGGCTGCCTCCACTTCATATTATTAAATATTAAAAAGGAATCAGATTAAGAGATGCCTTAGTGGAGCATGTGTAGTGGGGGGCTGCCTCCACTTCATATTATTAAATGATGTAGTGAAATGCATTGCAAGCATATCATCTTTTTAACCACTTGGTTTGGGCAGCCATGGAAATGGAGAAAACCAGCCATGCAACTCTTAGCCAGCAGCTGCAAAGAATTTGGTTAGTAATCTCTTTGTTTGGTGTGTTAATTCCTTAGAATACCTTTGTTAATTAGCATTAATGTTAAGAAGGGGGCGTGAACAGTAGCTTAGGAAATTTGTTTTAGTTATTAAATGTGCTAAGTATGAACGGAAACCATGATCGGATTAATAGTGGTGTCGTGTTAGTGTTTGGGTTGTTTTGATTAAAGCAAACTGCGGGAAATTCTGTTTTGGTGTTATGTATATGTTAATGTGATTATGGGTATATACTCCAAAGGATGAATACGATAAGGTAGATGTGTTGCGAATTATAAAATGAGTTATCGCTCGTGTGTGCCGTTGTTTCGTTACTATGGTTGCCGAGAAGGAACTGTTTTGGGGGGCTGTTTAATATGATTCGTTGGGTTATATGTGTTATTAGTATTGTTGTGGATAATTTGGGGTGTTATCGGATTGGGACGAAGTACGGAAAATAGGGGAAGTGTTGCCGGATTTTCGTTAGATATTAGCTAGCTTACAATAAGTAGTAAGCGCGACGTTTATCTAATTGCAGCAGGATTGTTGCTTGTTATAGATTAATAGCTTGAGCAGTAAATATTGGACGTGCGGCTCGACTATACGGTATGTAACTCTATCCTTTCTTTCTTTGTTTGGCATGACTTTTAAAAATGAGCGAATAACGGACAGGTTTGATACTTACTTCTATAGCGTCTAGGTGACGGTATTCTTTACTTCCACAACTATTCCTCTATATTGGCTATGTCTAAGGCTATGGTGATATCTCATATCTATGGTAGTGCTTCTTAGAGTCATTGAGATTTTACATTTCCATATCGTATTAAAGGTTCATAATCTTGACAAAACATTAATCTTTGGGAATACTCCTTGTTGGTTCACGTTGATTGTTCTATTGAGTTATAAGAAATGATTTAATTGCATATGATTGCTCATAATATTTGCTCGTGAATAGAGTCATTATCATTTCACGATGGCGGGCCGGGCCGGTAATGTTCGTACGGAGTTTCTTGCATATGTCACCGAGGTCCCTCACTAGAGGGCCAGGTATGTATATTATATATATGATTGGTGATGAGGATGGTTATGATGATGATGATGATGTGATGACTATTCACTGAGTCCCTCACTAGAGGGCCGGGTACGTATGATGTATATATAATGATGATTATTTTTTGCCGAGTCCCTTACTAGGAAGCTGGGCTTTTAATATGTTAAAGATATGCATGATTCACTTACAAAATACATGTGTAGCAATATCTTGTTTCGACTTATCATGTTGGTATCCTGTCATCTTTACCTTATGCTTTACATACTTAGTACATTGTCCGTACTGACCCCCTTTCTTCGGGGGGCTGCGTTTCATGCCCGCAGGTGTAGACGCTCAGTAGGTGATCCTCCCGCCTAGGATAACTATTCTGCTGATTGGGAGAGCTCCACTGTTCTGGAGCCCAGTCGTTTTGGTACATAACTTTTTGTGTAGTCTTTTGCTTGTCCATGGGTATGGCGGGGCCCTGTCTCGTCGAGTTTCACTACCATACTCTTAGAGGACTATAGACATCGTGTGGGTTGATATATATATGTTTTGGATAATGGTCTGAACATGGTTGTTTGGGATGTCCGCTTGTACAAGGGCAGCCTTGTCGGCTGCGTACATCTTTGTGTATTGTGTAGTGGCAGCCTTATCAGCTGCGTATGCTATTATGCTTTGGATAGTGGCGGCCTTGTCGGCTCACGTATGTTGTTACGGTTGAATGGTTATGACTCCTTATGAGATAGATCCACTTTATAATATATGGCGTTGGGGTTGGCTTGATTTTATTAAATTCCATATTGTCTTAGTTTAGTTGGTCATACTTAATAGGTTTGTATGAGTGTCCAAAATGGGCACGAGTCACGGCCCATCGGGTTGGGTCGTGACAAAGTGGTATCAGAGCGGTTCTTCCTCGGAAGTGTCTACAGACCGTGTCTAGTAGAGTCTTGTTTATCGGTGTGTTGTGCACCACATCTATAAACAGGAAGCTACAGGACATTTAGGATGTCATCCTTTCTTCTTATTCTAGATCGTGCGATAGAGCTATATTAACAGGATAATCCCTCTCTAAACGAATCCCTGTGTGTTTCAGTTATGCCTCCAAAGAAAGCGAAAGCCGCCCAGAAGGGCAAATCGGTAGCAGAAAGTACTAGTCAGACCAGGAGAGTTACTAGGGCTCGTGCCTAGTCTATGCCTTGCCTGGTATTGTTCTCCAGTCGGAGAGCTCTTGCTACACCGCCACCGCTAGAGGAGCTTAGAGCAACAACAACTCCATTTCAGGGGACACCACCACCAGCCCCCGAGGCCCCAGAACCTGAACCTCAAACTCCTCAGCCAGGGGCGGAGGATAGGGCCATGAGAGATGCGGTTCAGTTGCTGACTAGATTAGTGGCAGGTCAGGCTCGCAGGCATGGACTAGGAGTTGATCATGCGGACAGATCTGATAGATTAAGGGCTCGTGACTTCTTAAGTTGTAATCCTCCAGAGTTCTTTGGGTCAAGGCCCCAGGATGATTCGCAAAAGTTTATTCGTCAGATGCAGCGTACATTGAGGATAATCATGGCTTCGGAGACCGAGTCTGTTAAGTTGGCTACGTATCATTTGCGGGATGTAGCTATTAATTGGTATGAGTCTTGGGAGTTATTAGGGGTGAGAGTGCTCCTCCAGTGGTATGGGATGAATTTTTGGAGGCTTTCCAGGGCCACTTCCTGCCTCCAGAGATGAAGCGAGCTAGAGTCGATAGATTCTTGTGTTTGAGGCAGAATGGCAGGAGCGTTCGAGAGTATAGCCTCGAGTTTGATTCATTGGCTAGGCATATGCACCTACTATTGTGGCTGATATGGCAGACAGGGTACATCGTTATGTGATGGAATTGGATATTATCTGATTGACGGTTGTATGGCAGTGACTCTTCAGCCAGGTATGGACATTGCTCGGTGCAGGCATATGCACAGGGGTAGAGGATCGGCACCGGGGACGTCAGCCAGATAGAGATTATAATAGAGGCCAGCATAAGAGGGCTAGATCAGCAGGTTATCCTGACGAGTTTCGAGGCGAGCAGTCTCAACAGCATGTTAGATTTCTTCCCAGCCAGCACAGAGTGCACCCCACGTTCCATGGATAGGGGGTTCGATCGTACGGAATATTCGGAACCTGGTCAGAGCTCTAGGCGTCAGGGTCACAGATGGCAGGGGTTTGATCACTCTCACCCCTAGATAACTCCCAAGACTCATACCAATTAATAGCTACATCCCGCAAATGATACGTAGACAACTCAACAGACTCGGTCTCCGAAGCCATGATTATCCTCAATGTACGCTGCATCTGACGAATAAACTCTGCGAATCATCCTGGGGCCTTGACCCAAGAACTCTGGAGGATTACAACTTAAGAAGTCACGAGCCCTTAAGCTATCAGATCTGTCCGCATGATCAACTCTTAGTCCATGCATGCAAGCCTGACCTACCACTAATCTAGTCAGCAACTGAACCGCATCTCTCATGCCCTATCCTCCGCCCCTGGCTGAGGAGCTGGAGGTTAAGGTTCTAGGGCTCAGAGGCTGATGGTGTCCCCGAACGGAGCTGGTGCTGCTCTGAGCTCCTCTGGCGGGCGGCGGCGGTGTAGCAGAGCTCTCCGACTGGAGCATAATATCAGGCATAGACTGGGCACGGGCCGTAGTAACTCTCCTGGTCTGAAGTACTTTCTGCTACCGATTTTCCCTTCTGGGCGATGGCGCTTTCTTTGGAGGCATAGCTGAAAACACAAGATTCATTAGAGAGGGATTATCCGGCTAATGTAGCTCTATCGCACGATCTAGAATAAGAAGAAAGGATGACATCCTAAATGTCCTGTAGCTTCCTGGTATAGATGTGGTGCACAACACACCGATAAACAAGACTCTATAGACACGGTCTGTAGACACTTCCGAGGAAGAACCGCTTTGATACCACTTTGTCACGACCCAACCCGATGGGCCGTGACTAGTGCCCATTTTGGACACTCACATACAAACCTATTAAGTATGACCAACTGAAACTAAGACAATGTGGAATTTAATAAAATCAATCCAACCCCAACGCCATATATATAAAGTGGATCTATCTCATAAAAAGTCATAACCATTCAACCGTAACAACATAAGCGAGCCGACAAGGCCGCCACTATCCAAAGCATAATAGCATACGCAGCCGACAAGGCTGCCCTTGTACAAGCGGACATACCAAACAAACCATGTCCAGACCATTATCCAAAACATAAACATACAACCCACACGATGTCTACAGACCTCTAAGAGCATAGTAGTGAAACTCGACACGACAGGGCCCCGCCATACCCATAGACAAGCAAAAGACTACACAAAAACTCGACAGGACAGTGGAGCTCTCCCAAACAGCATAGTAGATATCCTAGGCGGGAGGATCACCGAACTGTACGTCTACACGGCGGGCAAGAAATGCAGACCCCCGAGGAAAGGGGGTCGGTACAAACAATGTACTGAGTATGTAAAGCATAAGGTAAAGATGACAGGAGCATTCGCGAGTATAGCCTCGAGTTTGATTCATTGGATAGGCATGCGCCTACTATTGTGGTTGATATGGTAGACAGGGTACATCGTTATGTGATGGGATTGGATCGTTATCTGATTGACGATTGTATGGCAGTGACTCTTCAGCCAGGTATAGACATTGCTCGGGTGCAGGCATATGCACAGGGGGTAGAGGATCGGCACCGAAGACGTCAGCCAGATAGAGATTATAATAGAGGCCAGCATAAGAGGGCTAGATCAGCAGGTTATCCTGACGAGTTCCGAGGCGGGCAGTCTCAACAGCATGTTAGATTTTCTTCACAGCCAGCACAGAGTGCACCCCCACGTTCCATGGGTAGGGGTTCGATCGTACGGAATATTCGAAAGCTGGTCAGAGCTCTAGGACGTCAGGGTCATAGATGGGCAGGGGTTTGAGCCAGTCGAGGCCACCTTTGACTCGGTGTTCTTGTTGTGGTAGGTCCCATCCTGGGGAATGTCATTGGGCTACAAGTGCGGGTTTTTCGTGCGGCCGTCAGGTCATACTATGAGGGAGTGTCACCTTAGAGGTAGTGCAGGTGGTATGGCACAGCCTACTGGGTCCGTTGCTGGTTCATCTTCTTCTGTGGCTATGCTCCCTATGGGGCAGGTATTCAGGCGCCAGCAGGCCGTGGTAGAGGACGTCGTGGAGCTTCCAGTTCTAGCGGTCCCTCGAACTGTATATATGCTTTGACTAGTAGGCAGGATCAGGAGGCGTCACCTAATGTGATCACAGGTATATTATCACTATTCTCCCGAAGTGTGTATGCATTGATAGACCTAGGTTCCACCTTATCATTATATGTCTCTTCGTTGCTAGAAGGATCGGAATAGAGTCTGAGTTGATAGAACCATTTGAGGTAGCTACACCTTTAGGAGATTCTGTCATAGTTACGCGAGTATATAAGAATTGTTCAGTGGTTGTATATAGTCGTCGTACCGTAGCAGATCTAATAGAGTTAAATATGATTGAGTTTGATATCATCATGGGCATGGATTGGTTGGCTGATTGTTATGCTAATGTTGATTGCAGAGGGAAGATAGTTCGATTTCAATTTCCAGGGGAACCAATTATAGAGCGGAAGGGGAGTACAATATCGCCGAAAGGTAAGTTCATTTCATACCTTAAGGCCGGGAAGATGGTTAGAAAAGGCTATATTTATCATCTGGTTCGGGTGCATGACATAATGGCAGAGGCACCGACTCTTCAATCAGTCCCAGAGTTAATGAATTTCCCGATGTATTCCCTGAGGAACTTCCAGGCCTTTCTCAAGAATGGGAGATAGAGTTTACTATAGTTGTACTGCCAAATACCCAGCCTATATCTATACCTCCTTATAGAATGGCACCTGCTGAGTTGAAAGAATTGAGAGAGCAATTGAGAGATTTGTTAGAAAATGGCTTCATCAGGCCTAGTACGTCACCTTGGGGTGCACCGATACTGTTTGTAAGGAAGAAGAATGGGTCGCTCCGGATGTGTATTGATTATAGGCAGTTGAACAAAGTAACATTAAAGAACAGGTATTCCCTCCCAAGGATTGATGATCTATTTGACTATATAAGCAGGTAATTCAATTCCTAGCTTGACTATATAAGCTATCAGATATGTCCGCATGATCAACTCCTAGTCCATGCCTGCGAGCCTGACCTGCCACTAATCTAGTCAGCAACTGAACCGCATCTCTCATGGCCCTATCCTCCGCCCCTGGCTGGGGAGCAGGAGGTTCAGGTTCTGGGGCCTCGGGGGTTGATGGTGTCCCCCGAACTGGAGCTGCTGGTGCTCTAAGTCCTCTGGCGGTGGCAGTGTAGCAGAGCTCTCCGACTGGAGCATAATACCAGGCATAGACTGGGCACGGGCCCTAGTAACTCTCCGGGTCTGACTAGTACCTTCTGCTACCGATTTGCCCTTCTGGGCGGCTGTCGCTTTCTTTGGAGGCATAGCTCAAAACACACGAATTCATTAGAAAGGGGATTACGATCTAGAATAAGAAGAAAGGATGACATCCTAAATGTCCTGTGGCTTCCTGTTTATAGATGTGGTGCACAACACACCGATAAACAAGACTCTACTAGACACGGTCTGTAGACACTTCCGAGGAAGAACCGCTTTCATACCACTTTGTCACGACCCAACCCGATGGGCCATGAATGTGCCCATTTTGGACACTCACATACAAACCTATTAAGTATGACCAACTGAAACTAAGACAATGTGGAATTTTATCAAATCAAGCCAACCCCAACGCCTTATATATATAAAGTGGATCTATCTAATAAAAAGTCATAATCATTCAACCGTAACAGCATACGCGAGCCGACAAGGCCACCACTATCCAAAGCATAATAGCATACGCAGCTGATAAGGCTGCCACTACACAATACACAAAGATGTACGCAGCCGACAAGGCTGCCCTTGTACAAGCGGACATCCCAAACAAACCATGTTCAGACCATTATCCAAAACATATATATACAACCACACGATGTCTATAGTCCTCTAAGAGTATGGTAGTGAAACTCGACGAGACAGGGCCCCGCCATACCCATGGACAAGCAAAAGACTACACAAAAAGTTATGTACCAAAACGACTGGGCTCCAGAACAGTGGAGCTCTCCCAATCAGCATAAGGTAAAGATGACAGGATACCAACATGATAAGTCGAAACAAGATATCGCTACACACGTACCTTTTAAGTGAAAATCATGCATATCTTTAACATATAAGATGCCCAGCTTCCTTAGTAAGGGACTCGGCAAAATAATCATCATTATATATACATCATACGTACCCGGCCCTCTACTGAGGGACTCGGTGAAATAGTCATCACATCATCTCCGTCATCATCATCATCATAACCATCCTCATCACCAATCATATATATAATATACATACCCGGCCCTCTAGTGAGGGACTTGGTGACATATGCAAGAAACTCCGCACGAACATTTACCCGGCCCGGGACTCGGTGAAATGATAAATGACTCTATTCACGAGCAGAATATTATGAGCAACCATATGCAATGAAAATCATTTCTTACAACTCAATAGAACAATCAACGTGAACCAGCAAGGAGTATTACCAAAGATTAACGTTTTATCAAGATTATGAACCTTTAATACGATATGGAAACATAAAATCTCAATGACTCTAAGAAGCACTACCATAAATATCAGAAATCACCATAGCTTTAGACATAGCCGATATATAAAGGAATAGTAGTGGAAGTAAGAATATACGTCACCTAGACGCTCTAGAAATAACTATCAAACCTGTCCGTTATTCGCTCATTTCTAAAAGTCATGCCAAACAAAGAAAGAAAGGATAGTGTTACATATCGTATAGTCGACCGCACGTCCAATATTTACTGCTCAAGCTATTAATCTATAACAAGCAACAATCGTGTCGCAATTAGATAAACGTCGCGCTTTACTACTTATTGTAAGCTATCTAATAATCTAACGAAAATCCGGTAGCACTTCCCCTATTTTCCTTACTTCGTCCCAATCCGAAAACAACTCAAATTATCCACAGCAATACCAATAACACATATAACCCAACGAATAATATTAAACAGCCTCCCCCTAAACAGTTTTGTCTCGACAACCATAGTAACGAATCAACGACACAGCGAGCGATAACTTGTTTTATAATTCGCAACACATCTACCTTATCGTATTCATCCCTTGGAGTATATACCCATAATCACATTAACATATACATAACATCAAAACAGAATTTCCCGCAGTTTGCTTTAATCAAAACAGCCTAAACACTAACACGACAACACTAGTAATCCGATCATGGTTTTCGTTCATACTTAGCATATTCAATAACTAAAACAAATTTCCTAAGCTACTGTTCACGCCCCCTTCTTAACATTAATGGCTAATTAACAAAGGTATTCTAAGTAATTAATGCACCAAGCAAAGAGATTACTAACCAAATTCTTTGCAGCTGCTGGCCAAGAGTTGCATGGCTGGTTTTCTCCATTTCCATGGCTGCCCAAGTCAAGTGGTGAAAAATATGATATGCTTGCAATGCATTTCAGTACATCATTTAATAATATGAAGTGGAGGCAACCCCCCACTACACATGCTCCATTAAGGTCATCTCCCAATCTGATTCCTTTTTAATATTTAATAATATGAAGTGGAGGCAGCCCCCCACTACCCATGCCCCATTAAGGCCAGCTCCCAATCTGATTCCTTTTAATTTGCCTTGAGTGGTGGGGCCCACTAGATTAATTTAATCTTAATCAGCCACTAATTAATCTCACACTTAAAGTTAATGGCCTAATCAGCCACTAATTAATCCCACACTTAAAGTTAATAGCCTAATCAGCCACTAATTAATATCACATTTGAATTAACATCCTTGCCTAATATTTCTTTAAACACTTGGAACTTAAAATAAAATGTCATTCCCCGGACTTACATCTACTAGTTCATGACGCGCACTACGTATAAAAATACGAGGCATAACATCCTTCCCCCCTTAGGAACATTCGTCCTCGAATGTTAGTTAGCGTCTTACCAAAAAAATTCAGCGAGGGTCCTCTAACAGTTATACCTATCAACATGCATTCCGTAACTTACAGATGCCTTACAGAGTCACAACTTACTACTAATCTCGTTTATCAATCAATATAGTCAAGCTAGGAATGAATTACCTACAGGTACGGGGAACAAGTAAGGATACTTATTCTTTATTTCGTCTTCCGCTTCCCAAGTCATCTCCTCCCTATTATTATTTTGCCACAACACACTTTGACGGAAGCCACATCCTTAGTATGTAACCTTCTAACCTAACGATCAAGTATAGCTACGGGTTTCTCCTCATACGACAACTCCTCTGTTACCTGAATATCATCTACAGGGAATACTCTAGAAAGATCACCAATACATTTACGTAGCATCGATACATGGAAGACTGGATGTACCACCGCCTCCAAATCAAATGGTAGATCCAACTCATAAGCAACCTTGCCTATCCTACGAACAATCTGATAAGGCCTAATGTATCTCGGACTGAGCTTTCCCTTCCTGTCGAATCTCATCACACCCTTCATGGGTGATACCTTCAGAAATACCCAGTCACCAATCTGAAACTCCAAATCTCGACGCTGATTATCTCCATATGACTTCTGTCGACTCTGGGCTGCTAATAATCTTTCTTAAATAAACTTCACCTTGTCAACAGCTTGCTGAATCATATCCGGGCCTATTAACTTAGTCTCGCAAACATCAAATCAACCAATAGGTGACCTGCACTTCCTCCCATATAAGGCCTCGTACGGTGCCATGTGGATACTAGAATGGTAGCTATTATTATAGGCAAACTCAATGAGCGGCAAGTGGTCATCCACAGCTACCTTTGAAGTCATATCTAATGTCTGAATAGTATGCTCAGCCTGCCCATCAGTCTGCGGGTGAAATGTTGTGCTAAGGTTCACCTGTGTCCCCAATCCCTTCTGAAACGATCTCCAAAAGTTGGCTGTAAATTGAGCTCCTCTGTCTGATATAATGGACATGGGAATCCCATGAAGTATCACTATCTCCCTGATATATAACCTCGCATAATCTTCAGCCGTAATAAGTAGTCCTGACTGGAAGAAAATGGGCCGATTTCGTCAGCCTATCTACAATAACCCATATAGAGTCATACTTCCGTTGGGTGCGAGGTAAGCCATGTAATGAAGTCCATATTAATCATCTCCCATTTCCAAGTCGGAATCTCTATCTCCTGTAATAATCCACCAGGCTTTTAATGTTCGATCTTGACTTGTTGACAATTCGGGCACTGAGCAACAAACTCCGCTATGTCCTTTTTCATGCCATCCCACCAGTATAAGCATCTGAGGTCATGATACATTTTTGTTGACCCTGGGTGAATAGAATAACGGGCAGAGTGTGCCTCTCCCATAACCTGACGTCGTAGCCCCACAATATCGGATACACACAATCTACCTTCATATCGTAACACTCCGTCAGGTGTAACCTTAAATGGGGTATTTTCCTTTTGAAGAGCTGCATCTATATACTGTGCGAGAATAAGGTCCTCCTATTGGTGTCTCTTTACCTCATCTATAATTGAGGACTCAACAACCTCTCGAATAGAAACTCCACTATCTTCTGAATTAGCCAGACGGACTCCAAGGCTGGATAGCCGCTGAATCTCCCGAACCATCTCCCTCCATTCTGGTTGTACATCTGTCAAGCTACCCATGGACTTACGGCTAAGAGCATCTGCTACAACATTCGCTTTTCCTGGATGATATAAAATATCAACATCATAATCCTATATAGCAACTCTAACCACCGCCTCTATCGTAAATTCAGCTCCTTCTGTTTAAAGATATATTGGAGACTCTTATGATCTGTATAGATGTCCACATGGACACAATATAAATAATGTCTCCATATTTTCAAGGCATGAACCACGACCGCTAACTCCAGATCATGAGTAGGATAGTTCTTTTCATGCTTCCTAAACTGTCGGGAGGCATAGGCTATAACTTTGCCATGCTGCATCAATACACATCCTAGCCCAACACATGAAGCATCACAATAAATAACATAGCCGTCTGGTCCCTTCAGAAGAGTTAGGACTGGAGCTGTAGTTAATTTGTCTTTCAATAGCTAGAAGCTTCACTCACAAGCATCAGTCCACTGGAACTTGGTTGCCTTTTGAGTTAGCCTTGTCAAAGGCGCTGAAATTGAGGTAAACTTTTCTACGAATCTCCTGTAATATCCTGCTAAACCCAGAAAAACTGCGTACCACAGTAGGTGTCGTAGGTCTGGGCCAAGTCTTTACTGCCTCAATCTTCTGCGTGTCTACTCGAATACCATCAGCTCCATTAATATGCCCCCAAGAATGCCACTGAAGTCAACCAGAACTCGCAATTAGAAAATTTAGCATACAACTTCTGGTGCTGAAGCACCCTAAGTACCATCCTTAAATGGTCTGCATGCTCCTCTTCTGAACGTGAATAGACCAGAATATCGTCTATAAATACAATAACAAACATATCAAGGAATGGTTTAAATACTCGATTCATTAAATCCATAAACACCGCTAGAGCATTAGTCATCCCAAAAGATAGCACTCTAAACTCAATGCCCGTATCGGTCCGGAATGTCGTCTTTGGAATATCTGCCTCCCTTACTCGCACCTGATGATAACCTGACCGTAAGTCTATCTTTGAAAAACACTTTGCACCCTGCAACTGGTCAAATAGATCGCCAATCATTGGGAGGGGATACCTGTTCTTTATTGTTACTTGTTCAGCTGCCTATAATCAATACATATCCGCAGCGACCCATCCTTCTTCCTCACAACAGTACCGGTGCTCCCCAAGGTGACGTACTAGGCCTGATGAAGCCCTTTTCTAGCAAATCCCTCAATTGTTCTTTCAATTCTTTCAACTCAGTAGGTGTCATTCTATAAGGAGGTATAGATATAGGCTGGGTATCTGGCAGTACATCTATAGTAAACTCTATCTCCCATTCTGGAGGAAGGCCTGGAAGTTCCTCTGAGAATACATCGGGAAATCATTAACTACCGGACTGATTGAAGAGTCGGTGCCTCTGCCTTTATGTCATGCACCCGAATCAGATGGTAAATATAGTCTTTTCTAACCATCTTCCCAGCCTTAAGGTATGAAATGAACTTACCTTTCGGCGATAGTGTACTCCCCTTCCACTCTATAATCGGTTCCCCTGGAAATTGAAATCGAACTATCTTTCCTCTGCAATCAACATTAGCATAACAAGAAGCCAACCAATCCATGCCCTGATAATATCAAACTCAATCATATATAACTCTATTAGATCTGCTACGGTACGACGACTATATACAACCACTGCACAATTCTTATATACTCGTGTAGCTATGACAGAATCTCCTACAGATGTAGCTACCTCAAATGGTTCTATCAACTCAGACTCTATTCCAATTCTTCTAGCAACGAAGGGAGATATAAATGATAAGGTGGAACCTGGGTCTATCAATGCATACACTTCGGGAGAATAGTGATAACATACCTGTGATCACATTAGGTGACGCCTCCTGATCCTACCTACTAGTCAAAGCATATATACGGTTCGAGGGACCACTAGAACTCGAAGCTCCACCACGTCCTCTACCACGGCCTGCTGGCGCCTGAATACCCTGCCCCATAGGACGCATAGCCACAGAAGGAGATGAACCAGCAACGGACCCAGCAGGCTGTGCGATACCACCTGCACTACCTCTAAGGTGACACCTCCCTCATAGTATGACCCTGACGGCCGCATGAAAAACACGCACCTGTAGCTCAACGACATTCCCCAGGATGGGACCTACCACAGCGAGAACACCAAGGCAAAGGTGGCCTCGACTGGCTCAAACCCCTGCCCATCTGTGACCCTGCCGCCCTAGAGCTCTGACCAGCTTCCGAATATTCCGTACGATCGAACCCCCTACCCATGGAACGTGAGGGTGCACTCTGTGCCGGCTGGGAAGAAAATCTAACATACTGCTGAGGCCGCCCGCCTCGAAACTCGTCAGGATAACCTGCTGATCTAGCCCTCTTATGCTGGCCTCTATTATAATCTCTATCTGGCTGACGTCCCCGGATCCGATCCTCTACCCCCTATGCATATGCATGCACCCGAGCAATGTCCATACCTGGCTGAAGAGTCACTGCCATAGAACCGTCAATCAGATAACGATCCAATCCCATCACATAACGATGTACCCTGTCTGCCATATCAGCCACAATAATAGACGCATGCCTAACCAATGAATCAAACTCGAGGCTATACTCTCGAACACTCCTGCCATTCTGCCTAAAACGCAAGAATCTATCGACTCTAGCTCGCTTCATCTCTGGAGGTAGGAAGTGGCCCTGGAAAGCCTCCACAAATTCATCCCATACCGCTGGAGGAGCACCCTCACCCCTAGATAACTACCAAGACTCATACCAATTAATAGCTACATCCCGCAAACGATACGTAGCCAACTCAACAGACTCGGTCTCCGAAGCCTTGATTATCCTCAATGTACGCTGTCATCTGACGAATACTCTTGCGGATCATCCTGGGGCCTTGACCCAAAGAACTCTGGAGGATTACAACTTAAAAAGTCACGAGCCCTCAAGCTATCAGATCTGTCCGCATGATCAACTCCTAGTCCATGCCTGTGAGCCTGACCTGCCACTAATTTAGTCAGCAACTGAACCGCATCTCTCATGGCCCTATCCTCCGCCCCTGGCTGAGGAGCTGGAGGTTCAGGTTCTGGGGGCCTCGGGGGCTGATGGTGTCCCCCGAACTGGAGCTGCTGCTGCTCTAAGCTCCTCTGGCGGTGGAGTTGTAGCAAGCTCTCCGACTGGAGCATACCCAGGCATAGACTAGGCACGGGCCCTAGTAACTCTCCGGTCTGACTAGTACCTTCTGCTACCGATTTTCCTTCTGGGCGGCTGTCGCTTTCTTTGGAGGCATAGCTGAAAACACACGGATTCATTAGAGAGGGATTATCCTGTTAATGTAGATCTATCGCACGATCTAGAATAAGAAGAAAGGATGACATCCTAAATGCCCTGTAGCTTCTTGTTAGATGTGGTGCACAACACACCGATAAACAAGACTCTACTAGACGGCTGTAGACACTTCCGAGGAAGAACGCTTTGATACCACTTTGTCACGACCCAACCCCAATGGGCCGTGACTAGTGCCCATTTTGGACACTCACATACAAACCTATTAAGTATGACCAACTGAAACTAAGACAATATGGAATTTAATCAAATCAAGCCAACCCCAACGCCATATATATATAGTGGATCTATCTCATAAGGAGTCATAACCATTCAACCGTAACAACATAAGCGAGCCGACAAGGCCGCCACTATCCCAAAGAATAATAGCATACGCAGCCGACAAGGCTGCCACTACACAACTACACAAAGATGTGCCACCGACAGGCTGCCCTTGTACAAGCGGACATCCCAAACAAACAATGTCCAGACACATTATCCAAAACATAAATATACAACCCACACGATGTCTACAGACCTCTAAGAGTATAGTAGTGAAACTCGACGGACAGGGCCCCGCCATACCCATAGACAAGCAAAGACTACACAAAAGTTATGTACCAAAACGAATGGGCTCCGGAACAGTGGAGCTCTCCCAAACAGCGGAGTAGATATCCTAGGCGGGAGGATCACAGAATTGTACATCTACACCTGCGGGCATGAAACGCAGCCCCCGCGGAAAGGGGTCAGTACGGACAATGTACTGAGTAAGTAAAGCATAAGATAAAGATGACATTTTGGGAGTCTTTCCAAGGCCATTTCCTGCCTCCAGAGATGAAGCGAGCTAGAGTCGATAGATTCTCGTGTTTGAGGCAGAATGGCAGGAGCGTTCGAGAGTATAGCCTCGAGTTGATTCATTGGATAGGCATGCGCCTACTATTGTGTCTTATATGGCAGACAGGTACATCGTTATGTGATGGGATTGGATCGTTATTTGATTGACGTTGTATGGCAGTGACTCTTCAGCCAGGTATGGACATTGCTTCGGTGCAGGCATATGCACAGGGGGTAGAGGATCGGCACCGGGGACGTCAGCCAGATAGAGATTATAATAGAGGCCAGCATAAGAGGGCTAGATCAGCAGGTTATCCTGACGAGTTTCGAGGCGGGCAGTCTCAACAGCATGTTAGATTTTCTTCCCAGCCAGCACAGAGTGCACCCCCACGTTCCATGGGTAGGGGGTTCGATCGTACGGAATATTCGGAAGCTGGTCAGAGCTCTAGGGCGTCAGGGTCACAAATGGGCAGGGGTTTGAGCCAGTCGAGGCCACCTTTGCCTCGGTGTTCTTGCTGTGGTAGGTCCCATCCTGGGGAATGTCGTTGGGCTACAGGTGCGTGTTTTTCGTGCGGCCGTCAGGGTCATACTATGAGGGAGTGTCACCTTAGAGGTAGTGCAGGTGGTATGGCACAGCCTACTGGGTCCGTTGCTGGTTCATCTTCTTCTTTGGCTATGCGCCCTATGGGGCAGGGTATTTAGGCGCCAGCAGGCCGTGGTAGAGGACGTGGTGGAGCTTCAAGTTCTAGCGGTCCCTCGACCGTATATATGCTTTGACTAGTAGGCAGGATCAGGAGGCGTCACCTACTGTGATCACAGGTATATTATCACTATTCTCCTGAAGTGTGTATTCATTGATAGACCCAGGTTCCACCTTATCATTTATATCTCCCTTCGTTGCTAGAAGGATCGAAATAAAGTCTGAGTTGATAGAACCATTTGAGGTAGCTACACCTGTAGAGATTCTGTCATAGCTACGCGAGTATATAAGAATTGTCCAGTGGTTGTATATAGTCGTCGTACCGTAGCAGATCTAATAGAGTTAAATATGATTGAGTTTGATATTATCATGGGCATGGATGGATTGGTTGGCTACTTGTGGATGCTAATAGTTGATTGCCAAGAGGGAAGATAGTTCAATATCATCTTGTTCGGGTGTTACTGACATCAAGGCAGAGGCACCGACTCTTCAATCAGTCCCGGTAGTTAATGATTTCCCGATGTATTCCCAGAGGAACTTCTTGGCCTTCCTCCAGAACGGGAGATAGAGTTTACTATAGATGTACTGCCAAATACCCAGCCTATATCTATACCTCCTTATAGAATGGCACCTGCTGAGTTGAAAGAATGAAAGAGCAATTGAGAGATTTGTTAGAAAATGGCTTCATCAGGCCTAGTACGTCACCTTGGGGAGCACCGGTACTGTTTGAGAAGAAGGAGGGTCTCTGCGGATGTGTATTTTTATAGGCAGCTGAACAAGTAACAGTAAAGAACAGGTATCCCCTCCCAAGGATTGACGATCTATTTGACCAGTTGCAGGGTGCTAAGTTTTTTCAAAGATAGACTTGCGGTCAGGTTATCATCAGGTGCGGGTAAGGAGGCAGATATTCCAAAACGGCATTCCGGACCCGATACGGGCATTATGAGTTTAGAGTGGCTGTCTTTTGGGCTGACTAATGCTCCAGCGGTGTTTATGGATTTAATGAATCGAGTGTTAAACCATTCCTTGATATGTTTGTTATTGTATTTATAGACGATATTATGGTCTATTCACGTTCAGAAGAGGAGCATGCAGACCATTTAAGGACGGTACTTAGGGTTCTTCAGCACCAGAAGTTGTATGCTAAGTTTTCTAAGTGCGAGTTCTGGTTGACTTCAGTGGCATTCTTGGGGCATATTATTGGAGCTGATGGTATTCGGGTAGACACGCAGAAGATTGAGGCGGTAAAGACTTGGCCCAGACCTACGACACCTACTGAGGTACGCAGCTTTCTGGGGTTAGCAGGATATTACAGGAGATTCGTAGAAAGTTTGCCTCAATTTCAGCGCCTTTGACAAGGCTAACTCAAAAGGCAGCCAAGTTTCCAGTGGACTGATGCTTGTGAGCGAAGCTTCCAGCTATTGAAAGACAAATTGACTACAGCTCCAGTCCTAACTCTTCCGGAGGGACCAGACGGCTATGTTATTTATTGATGCTTCCGTGTTGGGCTAGGATGTGTATTGATGCAGCATGGCAAAGTTATAGCCTATGCCTCCCGACAGCTTAAGAAGCATGAAAGAATTATCCTACTCACGATCTGGAGTTAGCAGTCGGGTTCATGCTTGAAGATATGGAGGCATTATTTATATGGTGTCCATGTGGACATCTATACAGATCATAAGAGTCTCCAATATATCTTTAAACAGAAGGAGCTGAATTTACGACAGAGGCGGTGGTTAGAGTTGCTAAAGGATTATGATGTTGATATTTTATATCATCCAGGGAAAGCGAATGTTGTAGCAGATGCTCTTAGCCGTAAGTCCATGGGTAGCTTGACAGATGTACAACCAGAAAGGAGGGAGATGGTTCGGGAGATTCAGCGGCTATCCAGCCTTGGAGTCCGTCTGGCTAATTCAGAAGATAGTGGAGTTTCTATTCGAGAGGTTGCTGAGTCCTCAATCATAGATGAGGTAAAGAGACACCAATACGAGGACCCTATTCTGGCACAATATAGAGATGCAACTCTTCAAAAGGAAAAGACCCCATTTAAGGTTACACCTGACGGAGTGTACGATATGAATGCAGATTGTGTGTACTCGATATTATGGGGGGCTACGGTAGGTTAGGGGAGAGGCACACTCTGCCAGTTATTCTATTCACCCAGGGTCAACGAAATGTATCATGACCCAGAGATGCTTATACTGGTGGGATGGCATGAAAAAAAACACATAGCGGAGTTTGTTGCTCAGTGCCCGAATTGTCAACAAGTCAAGATCGAACATCAAAAGCCTGGTGGATTATTACAGGATATAGAGATCCCGACTTGGAAATGGGAGTGATTAATATGGACTTCATTACAGGCTTACCTCGCATCAACGGAAGTATGACTCTAAATGGGTTATTGTAGATAGGCTGACGAAATCGGCCCACGTTTCTTCCAGTCAGGACTACTCATTCGGCTGAAGACTATGTGAGGTTATATATCAGAGAGATAGTGAGACTTCATGGGATTCCCACGTCCATTATATCAGACAGAGGAGCTCAATTTACAGCCAACTTTTGGAGATCGTTTCAGAAGGATTGGGGACACAGGTGAACCTTAGCACAGCATTTCACCCTCAGGCTGATGGGCAGGCTGAGCGTACTATTCAGACATTAGAAGATATGTTGCGGGCCTGTATTATTGACTTCAAAGGTAGCTGGGATTACCCAATTGCCGCTCATTGAGTTTGCCTATAATAATAGCTACCATTCTAGTATCCAGATGGCACCGTACAGGCCTTATATGGGAGGAAGTGCAGTTCACCTATTGGTTTTTTGATGTTGGCGAGACTAAGTTAATAGGCCCGGATATGATTCAGCAAGTTGTTGACAAGGTGAAGCTTATTCAAGAAAGATTATTAGCAGCCTAGAGTCGACAGAAGTCATATGCAGATAATCAGCGTCGAGATTTGGAGTTTCAGATTGGTGACTGGGTATTCCTGAAGGTATCACCTATGAAGGGTGTGATGAGATTCGGCAGGAAGGGGAAGCTCAGTCCGAGATACATTGGGCCCTATCAGATTGTTCGTAGGATAGGCAAGGTTGCATATGAGTTGGATCTACCATCTGATCTGGAGGCGGTACATCCAGTCTTCCATGTATCGATGCTACGTAAATGTATTGGTGATCCTTCTAGAGGATTCCCTGTAGATGATGTTCAAGTAACAGAGGAGTTGTCATATGAGGAGAAACCCGTAGCTATACTTGATCGCCAGGTTAGAAGATTACGTACTAAGGATGTGGCTTCCGTCAAAGTGTTGTGGCAAAAATAATAATAGGGAGGAGATGACTTGGGAAGCGGAAGACGAAATAGAGAAAGTATCTTTACTTGTTCCCCGTACCTGCAGGTAATTCAGTTCCTAGCTTGACTATATATTGATAAACGAGATTATGTAGTAAGTTGTGACTCTGTAGGCATCTGTAAGTTACGGAATGCAGGTTGATAGGTATAACTGTTAGAGAGACTTCGCTGGAATATTTTTTTGGTAAGACGCTAACTTAACATTCGAGGACGAATGTTCCTAAAAAGGGGAAGGATGTTATGCCTCGTATTTTTATACGTAGTGCGCGTCATGAACTAGTAGATGTAAGTCCAGGGAATGAGATTTATTTTAAGTTCAAAGTGATTAAAGAAATATTAGGCAAAGATGTTAATTCTAAATGTGATATTAATTAGTTGCTGATTAGACCATTAACTTAAGTGTGGTATTAATTAGTGGCTGATTAGGCCATTAACTTTAAGTGTGGGATTAATTAGTGGTTGATTAGGATTTAATTAATCTAGTGGGCCCCACCACTCAAGAAAATTAAAAGGAATCAGATTGGGAGCTGGCCTTAGTGGGGCATGGGTAGTGGGGGGCTGCCTCCACTTCATATTATTAAATATTAAAAAGGAATCAGATTGGGAGATGGCCTTAGTGGAGCATGTGTAGTGGGGGGCTGCCTCCACTTCATATTATTTAATGATGTAGTGAAATGCATTGCAAGCATATCATCTTTTTTACCACTTGGTTTGGGCAGCCATGGAAATAAAGAAAACCAGCCATGAAACTCTTGGCCAGCAGCTGCAAAGAATTTGGTTAGTAATCTCTTTGCTTGATGTGTTAATTCCTTAGAATACCTTTGTTAATTAGCCATTAATGTTAAGAAGGGGGCGTGAACAGTAGCTTAGGAAATTTGTTTTAGTTATTGAATGTGCTAAGTATGAACGGAAACCATGATCGGATTACTAGTGGTGTCGTGTTAGTGTTTGGGCTGTTTTGATTAATGCAAACAGCGGAAAATTCAGTTTTGGTGTTATGTATATGTTAATGTGATTATGGGTATATACTCCAAAGGATGAATACAATAAGGTAGATGTGTTGCGAATTATAAAATGAGTTATTGCTCGATGTGTCGTTGTTTCGTTACTATGGTTGTCGAGACGGAACTGTTTTGGGGGAGGCTGTTTAATATGATTCGTTGGGTTATATGTGTTATTAGTATTGTTGTGGATAATTTGGGTTGTTGTCGGATTGGGACGAAGTGAGGAAAATAGGGGAAGTGTTGCCGAATTTTCACTAGATTATTAGCTAGCTTACAATAAGTAGTAAAGCGCGACGTTTATCTAATTGCAGCACGATTGTTGTTTGTTATAGATTAATAGCTTGAGCAGTAAATATTGGACGTGTGGCTCGACTATACGGTATGTAACGATGTCCTTTATTTCTTTGTTTGGCATGACTTTTAAAAATGAGCGAATAACGGACAGGTTTGATACTTACTCCTAGAGCGTCTAGGTGACGTATATTCTTGCTTCCACAACTGTTCCTCTATGTATTGGCTATGTCTAAGGCTATGGTGATTTCTCATATCTATGGTAGTGCTTCTTAGATTCATTGAGATTTTACGTTTCCATATCGTATTAAAGGTTCATAATCTTGATAAAACGTTAATCTTTGGTAATACTCCTTGCTGGTTCACGTTGATTGTTCTATTGAGTTATAAGAAATGATTTTAATTGCATATGGTTGTTCATAATATTCTGCTCGTGCATAGAGTCATTTATCATTTCACTGAGTCCCGGGCCGGGTAATGTTCGTACGGAGTTTCTTGCATATGTCACTGAGTCCCTCACTAAAGGGCCAGGTATGTATATTATATATATGATTGGTGATGAGAATGGTTATGATGATGATGATGATGACGAAGATGATGTGATGACTATTTCACCGAGTCCCTCACTAGAGGGTCGGGTACGTATGATGTATATATAATGATGATTACTTTTGCCGAGTCCGTTACTAGTGAAGCTGGGCTTTTTATATGTTAAAGATATGCATGATTTTCACTTAAAAAATACATGTGTAGCTATATCTTGTTTCGACTTATCATGTTGGTATCCTGACATCTTTACCTTATGCTTTACATACTCAGTACATTGTCCGTACTGACCCCCTTTCCTCGGGGGGCTACGTTTCATGCCCGCAGGTTTAGACGCTCAGTTCGGTGATCCTCCCGCCTAGGATATCTACTCTGCTGATTGGGAGAGCTCCACTGTTTCGGAGCCCAGTCGTTTTGGTACATAACTTTTTGTGTAGTCTTTTGCTTGTCTATGGGTATGGCGGGGCCCTGTCTCGTCGAGTTTCACTACTATACTCTTAGAGGTCTATAGACATCGTGTGGGTTGTATATATATGTTTTGGATAATGGTCTGGACATGGTTTGTTTTGGATGTCCGCTTGTACAAGGGAGCTTGTGTCGGCTGCGTACATCTTTGTGTATTGTGTAGTGGCAGCCTTGTCGGCTACGTATGCTATTATGCTTTGATAGTGGCGGCCTTGTCGGCTCGCGTATGTTGTTACGGTTGAATGGTTATGACTCCTTATGTGACAGATCACTTTATATATATATGGCGTTGGGGTTGGCTTGATTTGATTAAATTCCATATTGTCTTAGTTTCAGTTGGTCATACTTAATAGGTTTGTATGTCAGTGTCCAAAATGGGCACTTGTCACGGCCCATCGGGTTGGGTCGTGATATTAAATGAGCATCTGGATTAATGCTTCTTTTTTCTTTAAAATCTCTTAATTTCCATTTTAATCCTGCATATTCTTCAGGACTTATTTTTATAGGTTTATTAATTTTATCCCTTTATTCCCATTACTTCTACTACATCTTTTATTTGTTATTTAAAATCTAGTGTTACTATTATCTGTCATTTTTCCTAAAAATCCTACACACATTAATAAATTCTTTTCACTATGCATCTTCATATCCTTTAGTTGTATTCTTATTCTTATTTTGTTTCCAAATTCATTTAAATTCATCATAAAATCTGGACTTATGTAGAAATTTCCTCCATTATTAGTCATATCTACTTCTGTTAATCCTATAATTGCTTTTTTTATGTTTGACCATCTATTATCATATATTGTAATTAATGTCTTTGTTCCCAAGTTTTGTCTAGTTAATCCTTTAATTCCTATAACTATTAATCCTATATGCATTAAATCTTTCTTAACAAGTTTTATTTCTTTTACAGATTCAGCGTTTATAAGTGGTAGAGATACAGAGTTTTTTCCTAATACTGATAATTGTTCTTCTCTATAATAACTATATAGTTGAGATTTTGAGTTTGTATTATATAAAACTTTGGGGTTTAATAAATTTTATTGATTATTGTTGGAAGATTTGTATATCTTTATCTGGTATCTATTTTTCTTCTAATTGTTGATTATTTCTTCCTTTGTTTTTCTATTTAATATTTTGACAAAAATTATTGCTTATCATATTCTGAGAGTAACTTGATCTTGGTCTTTCTTGTCCTTTTCTCTTGATCTAGTTGGAAAAATATTCATTTTTCTGTTTTTTAATTTTTTTCTTTTGAGGAGTAATTTCTATTTTATTTAACTTTTCTATTAATTATTCTATTCCGGTGTGGTCTAATTTTGGTTTTCTAATCTTTCTTTAGAGTTCTTATCTATCTTATTATGTAGTTGTAGTAAAAGTGTTATTATTATATTGTTCTGTTGTATAATAATTTGATCTGATTGAAAGTGGATTAAATTCTTTAATCTAATGGAGGGCTATTCTTTTTTCTATTAGGTTTATTGCTTCTTTATGGGTCTCGGACTCTACTACTAATCTATCATGAAAGAACTATTTCTTTTATTGATGCTAATTCTGTCTTTATTTTTGTATTTTTATTATTAATGTATTACTAATTTCTCTTTAGATTATTTTTTAACTCGTCTAAATTTCTACTTAAATCTACTCATTGTTTCTTAAGGTAATCTAAATTATTTTCTATTTTACTAAAGAGTTGTTTGTTTATTTTGTGTTTCTTTCTTGTTCACTTAATATTTTTATAATTTTGTTGTTTGATTCTTTTATTTTTTCACTGAGATGATTATCAAATATATTAAAGTATATATTGAGCGTCTTTCTGTATGTAAGCAATGATTTCCGTTCTCAAAGTTACACTTAATTAGATTGTCTATTTTAATCTTTGAAATCTTTTTTCTATATTGATTTGTAAGTCTAAGTAGTCTATGTTTTTTAATGAAGCTATTTTTACTAATCTTACTTTATCCTAAAGTAGTTGGGTAATAATATTCGTAAAGAAAATTTATTCTTTTACTATAGTTATGTATAGTGTCACTAATTCCTTGTAATTTCACTTTAAAGCGTTTATATATTCATTGTTATTTATATATTTTTCGAAGTAAAAAGCGTTTGGTATAAAAAAATTCGTTTTTCGTATATATTATATATGTATGCTTCTATAGCTTTTTCTATTCTTTGTAATCTTTTCTTTTTTCTATATCTCTATATAATATCCAAAATTCAAATCTTATACTTCTAGCAAATGGAAGATTTCTCATAAAGCATTTTTGATTGAACTATTTCTAGATTTAAGATGTTTATTAATTTTTGTTCTAAGTTTCTGGTAAGAAAAAATATATAGTCTAATTTATTAGTTATTCCTTTTTAAAGCTTGTAATTTTTAGGTCTTTTAGTAATATATCTGCTTTTACATATAAGTCTTGTAATTCTCTTTTAGCCTTTTTATATTCTCTAGTATTTTTATATGGACTTCTCATATATTATCCTATAGAATTATGGTAATAAGGATTATTTTTAATTATTTTAATTCTTTCTCTTACTTCTTTTATTTCAAACTCTACTTGTTTTAATTCTTCACTATAGGTTAGAGATAATCTTAATTTTAATATAAATAAATGGCTTTCTAAGGATTTTTTATATAAACTTATTATTTTTAAATGTTATCTATTATAAAACAAAGTTCTATGGTAAGCAAATCGACTTCAACTCGCCCTCAGCTCTAATCAGTCTCCAGCACATCAGAGTTCAGGGTGAGCTATTATTTCTAGCTCGTGCTGGATTCTCTCATTCACGTCTCTGATGTCTTTGAATTCGGACATGGACCATCTTTTTACTTATTTTGGTTCTTAAATACTCTTAGACTTGGTAATTTGAGGATAGGTGTTCTTGATGTGATGAACTTCCAGATTTTGGGGATAATAAGGGTTAAACTTTAGAAGCTTTAATTGGTTACTTAATAAGTTTTGGATCTTCCGCATTATTTTGTAATTCATAGTTGAGTAGGATTACCAATTGTTAATTCATTTTTAACTAATGTGAATTTAGTAACCGGTTTAATGCTTCAAGCCTAGTCTCTAAAAGATAAAATATCTCGAGAAGACTTGAAGCAGAGGGCATTTGTAATCATTTAAAATTTATTAACATAAATTTATAAAATGTTCGGATTATATTGAATTCATAAATATATTAATCCAAATAAATAATGTGGATTATATAATTGAGTTAAATATTTAAGTCCAATAAATATGGATTTAATTAAGTCTAAATTAATTGATAAAACCCAATCTCATCTCATTCTAGAGCCCATCTTGGCGTCACGTGTGCACATGATGTGAAATGCCAAGTCAAATAAGAAAACCAAAAAATCATGACATGTGTCAAGATGACAAGCCCGCTCCATAAAGCCCAAATGTCATGTCACTTAAATCTGATTGGTTGAACGGTATCCTATTTCAATCGCAACTCCTCTATTTTAAAACTATAAATAAGGGTCCTCATGATTCAGAAAAGAAAGAGACAGAATATTCTAAACAAGAAGCTAGAGAACCTCTGTGGTACAAACGCCATTTAATTCTCTACAAAGCTACAAGTTTAAGAATTCAAGCATTCAAGTTCAAGAACGATCAAGATCAAGACTGCCGAATTCAATAACAAGCTCGAAGCCCTTGAGTTCAAATAAAAGTCAAGATCAAGATAAAGTTCAAGTTCAAGTTCATCATAGATTCAAGAACAAGCTTTAAAGCCCTTGAATTATATTTGAAAAGGCGAATTCAGAGGAATTATAGAAATTGTAACACTCGCATTTGAAATAATAAAATTGATTGTTGCTATAATTTTCCGTTCTTGATTATTGTTTTCTCGACGCGAATTTTATTGTCTACACATGGGTATGAAAATTCAAATTACAATATCTAAAAAAAAATGGTAGAATGAAAAGAAGGGATTTTATATATTTTTTAAAATGATAGAAAAAATAAGAAAATATGATAATAAAGTGGAGTTAAAGTAATTTTTCCTTTAAAAAAAATGGACTTCAGGGGTGATGGGTTTTGACAAATTTTCACTTCAAAAAGTGGCTGAATATAGTTGGTCTATTATTGCAAAGGATACCTTGACCAAATCTCTACCAAACACCATTTCTAGTTGATTTGCAAAGGATACATCAGTCAGAAGACAAATGATTCTCGTTACCAATAAGGGTTCTGATGGAGTGATAAATACTCATTTAATCTTAATCAGAGGCTTCGAGTTTTAGTCCACTTGATTATAAAATAGCCTTTGTTAGAGAGTGTGTCACCCACCCACCCCAATGTGGGACTTCCGGGTAAGAATGCAGATTTGGTCCAGGGACCAGGCAACAGGCAGGAAAAAAAAGGTTCTCACTGGCCAACAATGTACGTGTGGAAATGCAATATTAACAATTTCTATAAATCTAATTGCTCTAACATGGAAATCTATTAATGATATTTTTTTTCTTCTAAAGAAAAAGAAAAGAAAAACACAATACCATGCAACAAAAAAAAGGTCCAATAGCAATAGTTACCACCCATTACAAATACAATATACCTAATATATTCACACAAGTGGGGTGTAAGCAGAATCTACCCCTACCCTTGATAGGGGTAATGAGGTTGCTTCTGATAGACAAATGATAGTGTAAAATGCAAAGTAACAATCTTCAAACAAAATTATTTCTGGGTGCACTCTATTTCTTGATCACTATCGAACTTTCTGACAAATTGAGGACATTTGATGTGCAATTTCAAGTATAAATTATGCTAATAAAAGGTACTAGACTGTTTAAAAAATGACCAGTCCAGGAGAAAATTATTTGTGCCAACTAAGACGTGCTTTTTTATGGCTATATAGTTCTGAAGATGGATGTGATGAAAAGAAGTTGCATTTGGAAGTGTTGCTGACTTAACATTTAGGTTTCGCCATAAACAAGATAATTCTATATCCTCATTTATTCGCTCCGATTAACTCCCTATATTCTCTCTTCATTTTTACACCTGATATGGTCCTGCATATATTCAAGCAGCCAAATTAGAAACTTTTGAGGCAACAAATGTCACGCTTTCTAATATTCTCTTCATGAATACCCTATTTCGGGGTGGTCTTTAATTTTTGCTCTTCCGCACTTTAAAGTAATAAAAAATGGTAGAAATACCCCTGACATCAAAATAACAAAAAAGAATTTGCAAGACAAGTTTATAGTTTCGACATAACAAGTTATGCTGCTTAATTCCTACAGAATAATGGTACAAGGCATAAGTTCAGTTCATAACCCAAAATTATGTCTTGCAAGATATAATTTAGTTCTTATCGGCATAAGTTTAGCTTCAGAATGTTATGCCTTACGAAGTTCATAACCCACACATTAATGTCTTACAGTTCCTACAAAACTTAAGTCGATGGAAGCATAAGTTCTATTTCACAATCCACAAAGTTGTGCCTTCAGAGACTTTAACCTTTTCCTATTGCAAAAGATCTCTAAACTTATGCCTTATAACTTTTGCCTTGAGAGATTAGGTCACACGTTCCATTATATGAGCAGTAGGGGCAAAAGTTAAGGACTACCTTGAAATAGGAGCAATCCGTGCAAAAACTTGAATTTTGGGGCAACAAACTTTACACTTTCTAACATTTTAAAGATTGAAAGAAATGTAGCAAGTAATGAATGTTACAGAAGTTAATGTAGGAGAATGAGATGGATAGCACTGCTAATAGCAAAGTGACACACTAAGTGTTTACACCAAATCATTCTACTTTACCATGGTTAAGTCAACAATTAAGGTTAGAACGTGTATTCATTAACTATGGTTATCAATAAGAGTATGTTAAGATATGTATCATGTACATGTATTCATTGGAGTAAGTTTTCACCTAGCAAATGCAAAGTATAATGCAACATTAAGACGGGCAGAACTTGAGGTTGCATTTGGCAGACCGTAAAGTATTTTTAACAAATTACATTGAAGATGCCACCCAAACCCTCCACAAAAGAGAGACATATTAGTTGGGCATTAGTAATCTAACATCTGATAGTAGTGCAGGGGAGTGGTATTAGGCTAAGTTATCAATAGCAAAAGTAGTCAAACATATATACCTTTACTGTGGGAGCTATGAGGTAGTTGCATCAGTGTGATTTTATTCGGGGGAAATTTTTTCTCAAACTATGTTTTATGCCATGCAGAAAATCCCTGACAACATGAAGTTCATAGCGCCTTAACCCGAATATAGGCATATTTGGTTGGTGTTAGTGAAATCTTAACATGGAAGATTTCTTGCATGACTTGATACAAACAAAGAGTTCAGAGAAGACAATCAACCGACTATAGAATGTAAAAAATAACGTTAGACAGCAACGCTATGAAGAGTGATTATAACCAACCTGAGCATTTCCTTGTTCTTGAAAAATTGCACACATGGAGTACCCATAATTTCAGCTGCCTCAGCAATCTCTGGGTCTTCAGTAATGTCAATTTCAACAAAGTGTACATGCTGGTCAAATTCATCAATTACCTGTTGCACAACCATAGATTGAGCAGTCAGTATTATGGCCAAAGAGTCACTACATTATAAAAGCCAAAGGAAACAAATCAGTGAGCAGAAATAAGGTTATGCAAGAGCATCCTGGTGCACAAAGCATCCGATGTTCACACAGAGTCCAGGGAAGAGCCGCACCCCAGAGTGTGATGTAGACAACCTACTCTAATGCAAGCATTAGTGACTGCTTCCACGGCTCGAACTCATGACCGGTGATAATGTTCAAACCCATGACTTGCCCTTAAACCTACAAATTATGCGCTCTTACCACTAGACCAATACCCTGGAGAGTGGGGACAACCCCTCATCTAATTCTTTATCTTCTAGCAGAAAGAATTTTGCAAGACCAATAAAATTCCACATATATCTTTGGTGTTTTTTCAGACTTTGGCACAGAATTCACTGAATTAAATGTTAACTTGAGTTCTAGGGTTGCTCTTTAAATTGAGCTCTTTCATGAAGGAAACACTTTCTTGCTACTTCAATGATAATAAATCTTCATTAATTTTTTCTTTTATATATATATATATAGTGTCAATCATCATTTTCAAAAGTCGTCAGCTTGCTTCAAAATGATGGACATAAAACGGAAATAAAGCTCCCGTTTGGACATAAATTTTGAAGTTGAAACTTGACAATTTGAGTTTTTGAAGTTTTGATTTTTGGTATTTGAAATTGTGTTTGGACGCATTTATACTCAGAACAAAAATGAAAATTTGTGGGTTTAAGTCCCAAAAATTAGTCTGAGCCAACTTTTGAGAACTTGATTTCAAAATCTGATCAAATTTCATGGCCAAACCGATATGGGCATGTCTGAATAATTATTATGTTTGAAAGGATTGAACAATGTCCCCTACCTTGCTAAGAATTGGTTTCAAAGTCCTGCATGGACCACATGATGGCGATGTATATAGTACACACAGAAGCCTTGGGCTCTCATGGTACAATTTCCGCAAAGCATACTGAGAAAGAAAAAAAACAAAATTCAAGCAAAGATAAAATGATTATCAAAAGGATAATTGGTTACAAGGGGCAATTCAGAAAAGATCTAAGCTTCCTAAATCTCATACCTGGCCCTTGTGCTTCGCATATGTTATATCAAAACTTTCTTGAACATCTTTCTCCATAAGTTCCTTTTTATCATCTTCAGTTTGCGGCTGATGATAGGAAGTTCAAGAGTAACAATCAGATAATGAACTATCGGTTCCAAGTAAGAAGCGATCTGTTTGGTGTGTGTGTGTATATATAAGGATGTCTGGAAGTGATTTTTGTTTTGTCAAGTAAAGTAAAAATGTTGTGGAAGCGAATTCATCCTGTTTCTCATTTTCTTTTTTGGATATGAAGAAATGGAGATGCATAATCTTTTAAACAGGAAAATATGCTTAATGTCGATAAACAGTATCTACAAGTTAGCCATTGCAAAAGATTGAATGCTAAATGTCGAATTACACTTAATTAAATATCTATTTGCAAGCATAACAGTGGAAAATGACTTCTAAAAGAGATATATCGCTTCATAAAATTAGTTCTTTTTAGAAATCAGATACCTGGTGAAATTCAACCAGAAGATTTTTGCTTGTGAGATATCTCTCCACTGATAGAGCAGCTAAACATCCAGAGCCAGCTGCAGTTACAGCTTGCCTCCATTCATGATCCTACGTACACACGTTAACAATGGTATGAAAGAGTGTCCATGGCAAGACGTTGCAGAAGAAGACAAGCTTGAGTTTCTTTTGAAGACGAAAACGAGAAAAATAAAAGAACTTACTATTAACAAGATATTAAAATTGTGGGTTCCTGCTTATAAAAAGGAATTCCGCATGAGCATTGTATACAGAGAACAAAGACATTTGAAACCATCCATGAGTTCTATTTCACCTCCCCCCTTTTGGACAATCGGGTTACATTTAAAAAGGGCAAGAGAACCATTGTTTATGTATTATTTTCATTAGATAGCTTCCCTCTCTCACTGCACACCTAAAATCTAATTTCTGAAAGAGGGAAAAACGAATTACTCATTCAAGTATCCCTGCTAAACAGGGTATTTGTTCTCTAAAATATTTCTTTACTCGAGACGTTTCAAAGTCTAGAGTAGACCCGTATAGCGAATAAAGACTCATAGAGGTTTATGTCTTAAATCTCAGGAAAATATCACAATAATTAACTGGAGCTGTTTTGTGAGCAGAATCATCATTCAAGTACTAGATAATAAATTATAATAATAGAAATGGAAGAATGAATTTCTGTGCATACCTGGACATCTCCAGCTGCAAATACACCTTCAACAGAAGTTTTGGCGGTGCTCTCCTTGACTAATATATAGCCTGCACTATCAAGTTCAACTTGGCCTTCCAAGAGTTTACTATTTGGAGAATGCCCGATACCATAAAATAGGCCCTTTGCCTCGAGCACAGACTCTTCTCCTGTATCAACTGTTCTGATCAAAATGCCTGACATCTGGCCTTTAGAGTTGCTGACAACGTCAACAGTCTCAGTGTTGAAATGCACAGTGATGTTTGAACTGTTAAAAACTCTGAAACATTCGCGATAATCAACCTGTTAAACAACCATGCAGGGAGTTGAAACTTGAAATATATGACTCATTAGTAATTTTATTCGTTTGAAAAGGAAAAGATCAAAGAAGTATGTAACATTGGGACAAAATGAGATATATTGCACAATGACTAAAGACAACAAGAGCTAAAAGGCATAAAAATAGCCAGCAATAAGCTGAAGTTAGCTGTCTTAAGAAGCACAAGAAGTATCAGATTAGCCAATTATTCAATACTTAAGAGGATTGTATGTCATATCAAAACATATAGTTGCAACTTGCAGGTGCATTCTGAAATCACATGCTGAGCATAAAGAGCACATCCACTAATTTGTGTTCAACGATAATAGGATACACTCTCAAATGAATATTACAGGATTGGTTCATCTTCCAGAACTACAGGATAATTGCCAAACATATTACACTCTTGAATACTTAAAAGTAGCACCATTGGCTGTTTTACATAACTTAAATACTCTTAGTTATCATCAAGAACTTCTGAATTGGAAAGCAAATCAATGGACGAAGAGTATTATTTGATTCAAAGTCCAAACAAGGGCCCTCCTCTCCCATGATGCACAAAAAGGAGAAAAAGGTTGGTTACAGTGTCGATTTTAAGAAGAGCTCTATTACCGTGCCTCTGTAACCTTGACTTCTAAATTGTGATGTACCACTAAGAACAAAATACATACGAGTATTTCTCTGTGAAATTACTCAAATTTCAAATCATTCACTTGCTTTAACTACTCGTGCTATGGATGTACATTAGAGAGGAATCACAAAATGAGATGATAAAAATGTGTCCTACCTGTCTTGCATTGCCTTTGAAGCCCTTAGTTGGTCCCTCCTGACAAGTAAATGGACATGGCTGCATACTTTGTTAAGTATATTGCTTCCTCTGTAGCTGTATCACCACCCCCAACAACAGCAAGAACCTGACCCTTGAAAAGTGGCGATGCTCCATCACAAATTGCGCATGCACTTATACCTCTACTCCAAAATTCATCTTCACGAGGTAATCTTAGCCTTTGAGCTCTGGCTCCCGTTGCTATGATAAGACTATGGCACTTGATCTATAATTTCAAAAGTCAGTAGTAATCCTTTAGGACTTAATAGAGAGAATTGTGTATAGTGTGACAAATAAGTTCTGAAATTAAAATTGGTGACAAGTTTGACCAGCTCATGCCAAATCTTTTTCCAATTAGCTAGTAGCTGGAAATCCATAGCAATTGTTGAATTATGGTACCCAAGTTTGTTAGTTGCTGCAAGTTTCATTGTTGAAATATACTATGCAAATAAATTAGTTTTTTATGTTTTGATGACAAGGGAAACGCGCAACCGCTACCCTTTGGGTGCACTAGGGTAAAATCTCCGCTCCTATGCAATAGCTCGCAAATTACACAAGAGAGGTAATCCGCACTAGACAAGCCCGGTGCGACGAGCTCGACTCAAAATGCAGACCCCTTGCTTTCGTTGGCAAGGGGTTTTGAACTTGAGACCTCCAACATGGAAGTCCCAAGCCCAAGCCCAAACCACTGGACCACCCCGAAGGGTGCAATTTGGTCATGTAATTAACCTAAATTGATTGCATAAATCATATCTATAGATAAATAGGATGATGTAATCAACTTAAACTAAGTAAATTAATCGTATCAATCATATTTAATTGAATCGGCTATATGAATTAATTGCTGGAATTTTTCATAGCAATTGTTGAAAGATATTAAAACAAGTTGTTGAAAAATAATAGACGATCAATATAACAATTATTGGAAATTTTCTAGCAATTGTAGTAATCTGCTGAATCACTCTAAATATTCATGTCAATAATTTTGTTGTTGGTTGAAGATTTATGTTTTGTTTAATGTGATGAAATTAAAATGGCTCCAAGGAAAGGAAGAGCAACAACTACTACTAGAAAGAGAATTAGTACATAAAAGCAAATAGAAGAAGGTGGAACATAGGTTCCTTCCACAAATGTAGATGCCTTAGAAGTTAGATGATAAAGTCTAAAGTAATGAGAATATAGAAAGTGAGGATAGAGGATGAACAGAAAACAAAGCATCAACATGATATACCTATCCCGAAGGAGGAGATATGTCATACTATCGAGTTCTTTACCAACCCCTCCTTTGTTAAGCTTACTAGGTATTCAGATTACAACTTTGAGACCACAATCGATAGGCATCCAGATTTGACGGGTGTTCTTACTGTTAAGTCAGGATTGGATAGTCTTTTTTTAGTTTCAAAGAATCTTGGAGGAACAAATTTGGAAAAGTTCTTTAGACCTTCCATTTTCGGGAATTACCTACAACTACCTAATGAGATCAATAAGATTTCAAATCAAAACGATATACTAACTTCTTCAACGCTGAATTTATAGCGATTGAATAAAGGAAGTTTGGATAAACTATTGCGGCATGCCAATTTGTTTTGGCATGAGAGAGTTTGTCATTGTCATTGCTTGAATTGTCATTTGTAGATGTGTATGATGAAGAATAACTCTCAACTAAGACAAGGATGGAACAACAAATTTTTGACATAACGGGGAAGAGTTGCAAGGAGAATGAGCATCTCAAATTCAAGAATGTTCGTAATCGTGTGAAGAAATCGTGTGAAGAAATCATTGTGCTTGCTTTATTTTGTGCATAACATTCTTTGAGGAAAAGATTTGAAAATGAAGATTGCGCCTGAATGGGTTTTTCTTTTAGCCGATAGAGAAGCATTTCCCGCCTATCCATGAGCTCGTGTTAGCTACGATCTTACAGTTAAATATTATTGAGCGCGGTTAGTTCAAAAGTGAAGATCACCAATCTTTATGGCTTTTCATGGTATTCACATCGCTCAGTAGATATGTAATTGTAAGATCGTAACTAACACGACCCCGTGGATAGGCAAAAAATGTATATCCATCAATTGAGAGCAAAATTCATTGAGGTGCATCTTTGTCTTCAAATCTTTTCTTCAAAGAATGTAATGACTTCTTCACACCTTTACGAGCATCCTTGGATTTGAGATGCTTAACCAACTTAGTCTCCTTACAACTCTCCCCCACTACGTCAAGAATTTGTTGTTTCCTCCTCATTGTCTTAGTTGAGAGTTTTTTTTTTTTTTGGAGAAGTCTTAGTTGAGAGTTTCTCTTCATCATACACATCTAGCAAATGAAAATTCAAGCCAGTGACAATGGAAAACTCTCTCATGTCAAAACTAATCGCCAAGCCACAATTGTTTATCGCTATAAATTCAGTTGTCAAAGAAGTTGGTACACTATATTCATTTGGAATCTTATGTTGATATCCTTAGATAGTTGTAGGTAACTAGCAAAAAATGGAAAATCTAAAGATCGTTAAGGGCTCTTTTGGTGTGAGTGTAAGGTATGATAATTCCAAGAAAAAATGCAGGATTATTTTATCTCATGTTTGGTTGGAGGCATTAGGTAGTCATTGGATTAATTATTCCACCATTTTTGCCATAGTGATGGGATAAAATATACATGGTGGAGTGACTTATCCTAGGATAAGTTATCTTGGGAAAACTTGGAATAATTGTTCCTTCAGAATCCCTCCAAACTCAATAACAGATTTATTTAATCCTGACTTCACAGTAACAACTCCTCCTGTCAAATCTGGTTACCTATGATCGTGGTCTCAAAGTTGAAAGTTGTAATCTGAATACCTAATAGGCTTGACAAAGGAGGTATCGGGTAAAGGACTGTTAGGAGAGGACTCAGCAGTATGAGATGTCTCCTCCTCTGGGATAGGTATATCATGTCAGTGCTTTGTTCTTTGTTCATCCTCAACTTCTCTATCCTCACATTCTACACTCTCAATTTCTCATTACTTTTGGATTTATCATCGAAGATATTTACATTTGTGGTAGAAACATATGTTCCACCTCCTCCTACTTCTATAGACTTCTCCAACCTTGTGTTTTCTTCTTCTATTTGTCTCTGTGTAGCAGTTGTTATTTTTCTTTTCCTTAGAGTCATTTTATCTTCACCAGTTAAACAAAACAGAAACCATTAACTATGTTGAATTCCTTGAATCGGACCTGTTACAACAGAAAGAACGGGGGTCTAATTATCTGTCAATTCTGTATTTTGGGTCCAAGCCTGTTAGGGCGTAGCTTAGCACTATATATAGACGCTCTGGCAAACACTATTCAGTATTCTGTTCTTGCCTCTCCATAATAAAACTGCTCCCCTCTTCCCCGTGGACGTAGCCAATTTATTGGTGAACCACGTAAATCTGTTGTCTTGTTTTTCGCGTTTATATTTTCTCGTATTATCTCGAATTCCGCATAACAAACTAATTTAACCAACAACTAAATAATTTGACCTAAATTTTTGGTAAAGTGATTCAGTAGATCACAACAATTGTTGCATTGATCGTCTATTATTTTTCAACAACTTCCTATTACATATTTTAGCAATTGCTGTGAAATTTCTAGCAATTTACCGAGTTGATTACAACACCTTATTTATCAATAACTATGATTGATGCAATTAATGATCAATTTACTCAATTTAGGTTGAGTACATGAGCAATTGTTATGTTACTTAACGTACTAGTGTAGCATATTCCAGCACATAGGTCAAAAACTGTGCATCACAAGGAGCTGTTCGACGAAGATCTAAAAGATTAAGCTAAAAGTAACATGAGCAAGTGCTTTAATGGGGAAAGGAAGATAAGACTTAAGCAGCACCTGCAACCAAACGGAAGCATCACCTTACGTTCACTACTTCGTACAGTAAAAGGAGTGTTCTTGACATCAATAAACTCCACATCTTCCTGAAACAATTCGCCTCCCCATCGCTCAGCTTGTCGTCGCATCCTAGTAAACATAAGGCTAGGATTGAGACTTTTCGCTTATAATTAAGAAACTTGGAAAGAGAACAGCCCAAGGTATTCTTTTACCTATCCATTAAGTCAGGGCCAGTTATCCCATCAGGAAATCCAGGGAAGTTTTCTACTTCAGTTGTTGTCATTAATTGTCCTCCTGGAACACCACCCACTTGAAATCCCTCAAACACCACGGGCTTCAAGTTGGCCCGAGCAGCATAAATTGCTGCTGTATACCCAGCAGGACCTGATCCTACTATTACCAAGTTCTCAATACCTTGAGCTGCAAAAACCCAAAAAAAGAACAGAAAATAATTAAAATCATAACTAACATCAGAACTAATGAACTATGCAGCAATCCAGCTGTGAGGTTAATTTTGTGTTAATTCATTTTTATTTAGCTTTCATTTATTTGCTGCAATTATGCCTAGATTGTGAATAATAGGATATGTAAGTTGTGACCTACGTGAACGGTATAAATTCTCAACCAGCTTAAGGGTATAATCAAGAAAATAATCCTACTCAATTTAAAAAAACAGCAAAAACTATTTACTCTGCTGCAACAGCAATTAGAAGTGACTCTGCGCGCTATGGAAACTCAAGAATATCTTTGTCCAAAAACAAAGAGAAAGCAAAAGATGGAAATGGAAGAACGTCATTAAAAAGCCATGACTTCACATTAACAGGAAAGTAGAAGAAGATACTACTCTTTCATTGCTTTCGTCATGCTCCAGTTTTTTAAAATTGTTACAGTTTTGGTGCAAGTTGGGGAGACAAAATGTAATATTCCATCAACAACTACCAATGGAGTATATACGCGTCAAAATGATCCTCGTTGACGTGGTGCCAATAGAAGCAATTCATCAAAGCATAAGAAGATCAATGTGACCTGTCAAGGACCAAACTAACTAATTTATTCAAGCACAAATCATCCTTTCTTACTCTATACCCTCTCTATATCATAATTATCAGTTTTACGGAGCTGAAGTGTAGGCAAATATAAAGCTTTCTTATCTAGAATTCGAAGATCAATATGACTAACATGATCCTCTCTGTTTAAAACTACATCACTCTCACATTCTGAAGTTTGATAGCTCAAAATAACGTTTTTTGTCCAATCACAGAATACTTTACTTGGTAAGATACAACAGTGCATCTGGACCACCTTGTACACTTACCATCACCACTTTTACCCTCCTTAAGATTTCAATTCAAGAACTTGTTTTGTATTACTGCTAAAAATCGCTTATTTTTAGAAAATAACTTTTCGGGAAAGTGTTATTACAAAGGAACAACTTTTGTTTGACTAATTCATTTGAAATGTATTTTTGATAAGCAGATTGTATTTGACTAATCTTTTTTACAAAAATATTTTTCAGAGTCAAATTAAAAAAAAAAAAAAAAAACAAGATAGGTATCAATACACTTTTAATATTAAGATTGTTTTATAGAGAGAAATTATTTCAAATATCTATATAAAATTTTTAATTAATTTTTTATTTTTATTAATTAAAATATACATATTTATATTTTCAATGTATACATTAAAAAATAGTTTAAAATTGATGCCATATTAATATGATGATTTAAATATAATTAAAAATATCATGTAAAATAAATTCAAAAATATTTAAAAAATTAAATCACTACATACGGAAAATTCACCACAAAAATAAATAAAGTCCTAACTTTTTTTTTCTAATTATGCAAAAGTATTGTTGTTATCGCATAAACAGTGATTACAGTAAATACAAAATTAGTATATAGTTATAGACCTGAAGAATGAGCTTCCGCTTGCTCACCGGCGGAATCTGCGGCGGAGGATCGAATTGAAGAAGAGGAGAGACGAAAACCAGTAAGGAATGAGTCAACTCGACCGGCTCGACTCGGGCCGGAGTTAATTAAGAGCGAACCGGTCGGAATACGAAGAGCGGTTGACAGAGTTGAAGGTGCAGGCATAAAGCTGAAGGCAGATCGGCGAGTTGCATTGCCGGAGATCTCGGTTCCGGTATCGATTCCGGCTACGACGGCGCCGTTAGTATTGGGAATAGTCGTAGCCATGTGGTTCCCGTCCCGCAACGGAAAAGAATAGACGGGGATTTAACTTATCTAAATCTATTTAGTTTAAAAATTAATTAGTTAAATATACGTTATTTCGTAATATTATAAATAATTTTATTAAATTTTATCGTGTTTAAGTACGTATCATTTAATGTATCTTGAGATACATGAGATCTGAATTGGATACCTCAATTAGAATTAGTACTGATTAAACACATTTACTCACTCGAATTTGATTCATTTAGACACTTTTACTGAGGTGGCGAAGAAAGTATAATTCACATCTTGATGAACACGTGAAGTTAATATTTTAATATTTTTCATTTTCCTTTTCAAACTTTCCTTTTAATTTTCTCATTATTGTTTTAACAATAACAATTATTTTTTTCTTCTATTTCACCATCCGAAACCACTTTGCTTTACAAAAATCTATGTCATTTTTTATTTTATGTTTACTTTTATAAATTTCATGTTTTCTTCTTCTTTTTTTAATATTCTAATAATTGTCAACTTCCGTATGGAGATCGTCATTCACAATCTTTTATTCGAAAAAAATGGAAATCATCTACAGCTTTTTTGCCGGAAAAAAATTAAGATCATTAATAAAATATCTTCTCTCCCTCCTCACCTCTCCCGCCATAAACCACCTTGATCTACACCCCTTCTTCCTCCCAAATCTTAGGGCCCGTGTGGCTATAAATTTTCAAAATAATATTTGGGGAAAATTTGGCAAATAATGTTTGTTCATACAATTTGTTATTATTTGGCAAATATTTTTGACAAATATCCCAAATTTCCAAATACTAGTTTTTTATAGTATTTGGGCCAAATCTCATTATTTGGAATATTTTGAAAATTAAAATTTTACCCCAATCTTTTATCTTTTACAAAAGCACCCTCTCTAGTAGTTGTTTGTGTTGTATTACATAATTTTTTACGTGAATACTAAAATAGTGATGAAATATTTAGTAAATATTAAATAATGATATGATTGCTGATGAAAATTATTAGATTTTGGCTCTAGGTAACAAAGTCATGTGTTTTGTCTACTTCACGATGTATGAAATAATTCTTGTTGCACTCACTCCAAATTACCATATTGCTTTAGTGTCGTGGACACTATTTGTTATTGTTGTAACGAACATCCAATTGACTTGTAATACAAACTTTTATTTAGTTTTGATAGTTTTTAAAACTTGTGTGTATAAATCATATTTTTCTAAAAAGGTGAAATATATTCCCCAAATCCTATGGCTAAACACATGGTGAAATTTCACCCAAATTTTCACTCAAATAATATTTGCTAATGATATTTGAAAATCTATGGCCAAACGCTAGCTATGTAGAAACAAAAAAACAAAAAAAAAATTAAATCAAAATAAACAAAGGAAGAATGAGAATCTTTTAAGAAAACACCATCAATTCAAATGGAAAAAAAAAAAAAGACATAAAAGAAATTAAAATATCTATTTTTTTCTAAATGGAGAATTAACAATGGTGGAAGGTGGAGTTGTTATAGAAAGAAAAGAAAGGGAAAGACTTGTATGGGGTGGAGTGCGGGGGTGGGTATAATTTATTTCTTTTTTTTTTATTTTTTTTTAAAGAAAAATTTAAAGTCTTTTCTTAACGATTTTGACTTATTAATATTTAAAATTTATTTTGATAATTATTTTAAATTAAAATGCCACGTGTTTTTATTTGATTTACTATTTTGCCACATCATATGCATGTGTATTACACGCACTTCTTTTTTTGATTGAGTGTCAGAAAAATGTTCAATATGTATTTATTTGTTAAGGTTAGAGTGTCTAATAGGAAACAATGTTTGTTAAGTGTCTTAATGAATTATACAAACAACTTTAAGGGGCCACACATGACTTAAGCCTTGTTCTAAAAAAAATGTATATTTGAGATACATAAACAAATATCATTTATCTCTCTTGTTTCCTTTCATCTTGCTCGTCAGTCTCCTATTTTGTTCGCGTATATGAAATTGTAGATACATGTGACTCACACCAAATACATGATTATAGTGTATTTAGTGTAATTCGCATGTATCTGAGATACATAGACAAATCTCGCTTGGCTCTTTTGTTTTCACTTACATAGTTCATTGTATAGGTAGCAAGTTGAATTCATCTAGACGGACTTGACTTAAAATCTGATATATATTATTAATTAATTAGATAAAATGTAATTATTTTTAAACTATACGGAAATTTAGTAAAGATAGTACAACTATTTCTATAATTAGGTAGTTTCTTTTTAATGTATAAATATTAAGGATAACTTACAAAAATTACACTAATTTCATAACTAATTAATTAGATAAACTTTAGTTTGCAATATTTTTCATGTTTTTGTAACAATTTGTTCGGTCTTTTTGAATAGTAGAACTTTCTCTTTGATAAAATATTTTTTGATAGATTCTAAATTGATGGTTTGGACTATTCATAATTATAATTATGAAATTAGTGAGGTAGTTTTAATATTTATTTAGTTGGTAGTTAAAGAAAATAACATTAAAATTAATAATGGTTATTTTTACTATTTTTTTTATAATTAATCATATAATAATTAGGGTAATAAATAATTTATAGAAGAAAAGAAAAGAGGAGTAGAGGGGAATAGGAGAAAGAGACGTTTGAACGAAGCAAAATTGCATGTTTGTGAAAGGGTTGTGTTGTGTTGGCTTGGGAGGATAAGAATTAACAATTAAGTTGGTTTTATGTTAGAATGATTACTTAAAGGGACAAGTTTGAGTTGGGAAAAATGTGATAATTAATTGCCTGTGGCGATACTAATAATTGGCTTGGAGTAGATGGTCACTAGAAGTTGTATAAAAAATAAATTATTAGCAGGTTAATGTTTTGTATATTTTGTTGTACTTAAAGTATTGAATAAAAAAAACTAATAGTGATGAGTACTAATCTTTGTTATTATTATTTTATTCAATGATTGAGTGGATTTATATTTGTAATTGCAAATCCTTAGGAATTGGCTAGTGTGCCATTGTTCTGTAGTAGCGTAAAGTAACCACAAAGTTATTCTGGATTTTTAAAAAGACATTTTAATTTTGTAATTGTCCTATTACCCCACTAAATAATTGTGAATCGGTATTATTATATTATTTTCGATCAGCTCCAATTTTAAGAAATAAATATGTTCATACACAAATTAATACATGACACGTGTTAATTTATTTAAAATCATTTTAAGTTTTCATTTATCTTTTTTTTAGTTTGTCTCTTACTTTTTGAATTTTCATTTTGCATTATTTTAAATTTTATTTCATCTTCCACCTTTCTTTATTTTTTTTCTCTTCACCTCTCACACCTCATGTCAAATTTTCTCCGGTCAAATTCTATTCATAATATTATTTAAACTTTACTAAATTATTGATAACAAAATTAATTATTTTTCTAAATAATTTAAAATTTTGAAGTATCATCAATACATTTTATATAAATTCAAAATTAGAATCATAATTTTAAAAGAATAAATTAATTTCCAAAAATTGAAAGAACTTAATTGAAATCCGATAAAACAAAAACTATATGATACTCCCTAATCATCTCATTGATTTAGCTCATTTTCATATAATTTCAAAACTAGAAAAAATAATTTTGAAAGAATCATAATTCTCCGAAATTTGAAAAAATTTAATTGAAATTTGGATTAAAAAAAACTAAATAATATCTACTAATCATCTTGAAATCTAATGTGTTTATCAAATTGTTCGAATGTAATATAGTTTTTAGATATAGTTTTAAATTAAAGAGATAGTTAAACTAATAGCAGTATAAAGGAGAGATGAAATTATGATAAAAAGTGACATTTAAAGTGAGGAACTTTAATTAAGATGAAAATGATTTTTTTTGAAGAAGGAAGAAAGAAAAAGAAAAAAATAGTATGGAGAAAAAGTTAAAATAATAAGAAAAACAAGAAAATGTATTTTATAGCAAAATACTTGCAAAAATAAAATTATATTCGTTTTTTTTTGTTTGTTCACGCTCTCTAAGAGAGTGCAACACTCTCCATGCCAGGTGGACAATAATGATGTAATAATATCAGTTCAAATTTGTTTAGGGGGGTAATAGGACGCTTGCATAGTTTAGGTGTCTTTTTGAAAGTTCGGGACAACTTCAGGTGTCACTTTATGTCTAGGGTAATAATATTCATGTACATTGCATGCTTGTGAAAGGGTTATGTGTTGTGTTGGCTTGGGAGGATAAGAATTAACAATTCAATTGGTTTTATGTTAGAATGAGTACCTAAAGGGACAAGTTTGAGTTGGGGAAAATGTGATAATTAATTGCCTGTGTTGATACTAATAATTGGCTTGGAGTAGTCGGTCACTAGAAGTTGTATAAGAAATAAATTATTAGCAGGTTAATATTTTGTATGTTTTGTTGTACTTAAAGTATTGAATAAAAAAAATGAATAGATTGATGAGTACTGATCCTTGTTATTATTATTTTATTATACTGAAAAGTGGAAGAGAATTGAAACGGGATAAAGTTGTAAGCGTGAAACGTGTTCTAATTTGGTTAATAATATAGATTGTTTCTCATGCCAGATATTTGTCCAATGATTGGGTGGATTTATACTTGTAATTGCAATCCTTAGGAATAGGCTAGTGTGCCATTGTTCTGTAGTACATACTGTTTTAGGTTCAAATTTTATTAATTATTTGTGTTTATTATATTATAAAGGGATAATACATAAGTAACCACTCAATCTATGCTCAAAATTTTAGAGACACACTTATACTATGTTATTCAACATGTATTATAAGGTTAGCCTAAAACGACAAAAACAGAATAAGATGAAACAAAAAATAAATAAAATATAAGAAGTAATCTGAGTCCACAAAAACTACTGTGCGTCCTTAAGAAATTTAATCCCCTCATTGTACCCGAGGTTATGGATTAATTTCTCCCAAGATAAAACGGATTAATCCTGTTAAAGAAATAGCGGTACCTCAAATTTCTTTTACTTCAGCAAACTTCAGAACAACAACAAGTCACACAGACTCAGTCAATCGACACTTTGATTTATTTGAGAGAAAAAAATTATGCAGAGCAGGAAAATTCACTGTTTGAAAAAATGAAAATTGACATCCTTTTAGCAATTTTCAGCAAGAAACGTGTCTGTTCAGAGAAATATGTTCAGATCCGTTTTATCCAGAAAGTTGTGTCTTTTGGAAAAAATAACAACTTTTCGGAAAAATGTGTCTGTTAGGAAAATAACGACTTTTCGGAAAGAATAACAACTTTTCAGAATGTTACGTCACCGTTACCCGACAAAAACTGATTAAATAAATTTTGTCCAAAAAAATTATCAATCAATCACATCATTTGCCAAATTCAAATTCAAATCCAAATTCGAAGCCGAGCGAGCGACGACGACGACGGCGTGAAGGGGCATCTTCTTCTTAGCTCTTTAAGAAGTAATGGAAGTGTTTCCTTATATAAGGACAACAAATTTCCCTTTCTTTTGCCAATATGGGAGAAATGACTTTTCATTTTCACTTTGCAAATGATTTTTCATTTTCCCTCCAAAATAGTTCCTCCATTTTTCATATTCTCTCTTTTCTTTTCCATTCACACATGCTAAACCCAACAATCCCCCCATATGAATGGGAAAGGCTATTGTTAAAACATATGCATGAAAAAACTTGTGTGTCTTGTAGGTAAAGGTTAATCGCATCTGGATAAGTAGGTTTCCCTTCAAATTTTCTCTAGTGAACATATATCGGATATACTCGGTCAATCGGTAGATTTGATATCTTTGAACCGTCGAGCTTTGGTGTATACCTAGACAACATATGTCACACAATCAACCCTTGAACTGTTCTTAGTTCTCATTGTTTTGTTCGTTTCAACCATGAACACATCTTGGATAGTAAGTGCTTAAAGAACTGGCCTTACCGGATTCTCCTTGAAGCAGCTTACACTTCACTCTTACATAGGTGATTTCTAAATGTGTTATCCCATAGATAAACCATTTGATATTCCCTGTATCAAACTTAGAAACCATTAAAAAGTACTTATGTCTTTATCCTGGTTACTAAATAATGTCTCATCATGAGAATGGACCATAAAATAATAATTTTTTCTTGACAATGTTGAACCGTCATCAATGACTTTGTTTTATCTCCTTGAACCTAGATCTTGGGATCTCCAGTCTTCTAGGTAGAGTTACCGCCACGATGACTTGTTCTCGGCCATAGTCCCATTCCGGTCGATGATTTCTCAACTCCCTCTCTAGTTAGGCCTTTTGTAAGTGGATCTGACATATTATCTTTTGACTTCACATAGTCAATTGTGATAATTCCACTAGAGAATAGTTGTTTCACAGAGTTATGTCTTCGTCTTATGTGACGAGACTTTCCATTATACATAATGCTTCCAGCCCTTCCTATTGCAGCTTGACTATCAATATGCATATAGGGGCCATTGGTTTGGGTCAAAATGGAATATCTTCTAAGAAATTCCGGAGCCATTCACCTTCTTCATCTGCCTTGTCTAAAGCAATGAATTCAGACTCCATTGTAGAGCGAGCTATACATGTTTGTTTGGATGATTTCCAAGATATTGCTCCTCCACCAATAGTAAAAACGTATCCACTTGTGGATTTTATTTCACTTGACCTAGTAATCCAATTTGCATCATTATATCCTCAAGAAAGGCTGGATATTTGTTGTAATGTAAAGCATAGTTTTGAGTGTCATCTAAGTATCCCAAAACTCTCTTCATTGCCAACCAATGACTTTGATTAGGATACTTGTCTATTGACTCAGTTTACTGATAGCGCAAGCTATGTCTGGTCGTGTACAATTCATGACATACATTAAACTTCCCAATACGCTAGCATAGTCCAATTGAGACTGACTTTCACCTTTATTCTTTGCAAGATGAAGGTTTACATCAATTGGAGTCTTTGCCCTTTTAAAATTCAAAAATTTGAATTTTTCAAGTATCTTTGAATATAATGAGTTTGAGACAATGCTAGACTGTTAGGAGTTTTAAGAATTTTAATTCCTAATATCACATCAGCAACTCCTAAATCTTTCATAGCTAACTTACTAGCGAGCATACACTTTGTAGCTTTTATATTAGCAATGTCTTTGTTCATTATAAGCATGTCATCTACATATAGGCATACAATGACTTCCTGATTTGGAGTATCTTTAATGTAAACACATTTATCACATTCATTGATCTTAAATCCATTTGACAACATGGTTTGATCAAACTTTGCATGTCATTATTTTGGTGCTTGTTTTAGTCCATAAAGTGACTTAATAAGTTTGCACACTTTCTTTTCTTTACCAGGAACTACAAAACTCTCATGCTTTTATGTAAATTTCTTCTTCCAGCTCTCCATTTAAGAAGATTGTTTTCACATCCATTTGATGAATTTCAAGATCATATACTGCAGCTAGTGCAATTAACATTCGAATTGATGTAATCATAGTCACTAGCGAGTATGTGTCAAAATAATCAAGACCTTCTTTTTGTCTAAAACCTTTGACAATAACTCTTGCTTTATATTTGTCAATAGGTCCATCATCTTTCATCTTCCTTTTAAAGATCCATTTTGAACCCAAGGGTTTGTTCTCTGGAGGAAGATCAACCAACTCCCAAGTATGATTGCTTAAGATTGATTCAATTTCACTATTAATAGCCTCCTTCCAAGAGGTTGAGTCGTTAGACAACATTGCTTTTGAATGATTGAGGCTCGCTTTCAAGAAGAAATGTTACAAAATCAAATCCAAATGAAGTAGATGTCCTCTGACGTTTACTGCGTCTTGGATTTTGTTCATTGGGTTCACTCTCTTTTGGTTCTTCTCTGGGTTGTTTAGATCCCCCACTAGATGACTTAAGTCTAGTTTTATACGGATAGATATGTTCAAAAAAATCAGCACTATCTGATTCCTTTACTGTATTATCATGAATATCCGGATGTTCGGACTTATGAACCAAAAATCGACATGCCTTACTGTTTGTGGCATATCCAATGAATACAGAATCTACAGTCTTAGGCCCTATTTTCACCCTCTTAGGTATAGAAACTTGAACTTTGGCTAGACAGTCCCACACTTTGAAATATTTCAAGTTGGATTTTCTACCTTTCCATTTTTCATATGGAATTACATTTGTCTTTGAGTGAGGCACTCTGTTAAGCATTTAATTTGCTGTAAGGATAGCTTCCCCCCACAAGTTCTGTGGTAAACCTGAACTTATAAGTAATGCATTCATCATTTCTTTTAAAGTTCGGTTTTTCTATTTTGCAATTTCATTAGACTGAGGAGTGTAGGGAGCAGTAGTTTGATGGATTATTCCATTTTTAAACATATTTTTGCAAATAGAGATTCATATTCTCCACCTCTATCACTTCTGATCATTTTGATTTTTTTATCTAACTGATTTTCAACTTCAGTTTTATATTTCTTAAATGCATCTATTGTTTCATCCTTACCATTTAGCGAATAGACATAACAATATATAGTGCAATCGTCAATAAAAGTTATGAAATACTTTTTCCCACCACGTGATGGTGTTGACTTCATGTCACAAATATCAGTGTGAATCAATTCTAAAGGATTTGAATTCCTTTCAACAGATTTATAAGGATACTTAGCAAACTTAGATTCAATGCAAATTTGACATTTTGATTTATTGCACTCAAATTTTGGCAAAATATTTAAGTTAATCAGTTTTCGCAAGGTTTTTTATTAACGTGTCTCAAATGTTCATACCATAAACATTTAGGCTCAAGCAAGTAAGAAGAAGAAAAATCTTTATTCATATCAACTGCAATTACATTGAGTTTGAAAAGACCATCACTAAGGTAGCCTTTTTCCTACATACATATCATTCTTGCTTATTACTACTTTATCAGAAACAAATACACATTTGAATCCATTGTTGGTCAGAAATGGAATTGAAACTAAATTCTTTCTCAATTCTGGAACATAAGAGACCCTATCCAAAGTCACCACCTTGCCTAATGTCATCTTTAATAGGACTTTGTCAGTTCCTTCTGCCTTTGCAACAACGGAGTGTGCCATAAACAACTTCTTATATGTAGGTGCTGGAGTATATGATGAAAATAATTCTTTGTTGGCACAAACATGGCATGAGGCACCAGAATCTATCCACCATTCTCTTGGATTTCCAACCAAGTTACATTCTGAAAGCATTGCACAGAGATCGTCCATTTCTCCTTTGGATTCAACCAAGTTTGCTTGATCCTTCTTTTCTTGTCCTTCTTAGGACCCCGACATTCAGTAGCCCTATGACCATGTTTACCACAGTTGAAGCAGTTTCCATTGAATTTCTTCTTAGGAGGATTGCTTTTTGGACCAGATGCTTTCTTTCTTTTCTTTAATTTTGTTGGATCTTCTTCAATAAAATTTACTCCAGATATTGCTGAATTACCACGTGACCTCTTTTCTGCAACCTTATTATCCTCTTCGATTCTCAAACTTACTATGAGATCTTCAACAGTAATTTCCTTGCGTTTATGTTTCAAGTAGCTTTTGAAGTCCTTCCACAATGGAGGTAACTTTTCAATAATTGCAGCTACTTGAAAGACATCATTCACAATCAATCATACATTAAAGATTATGTGAGTATTAAGGAAAAACTTAATATTTCTAACATAGGAATTAAATAAATATATACCTTCCGCAAGGAGATCATGGATTATGACCTGCGATTCTTGAACTTGGGTGACGACGGTTTTACTGTCTATCATCTTATAGTCCAGAAATTTTGCCACAATGAATTTCTTCATTCTGGCATCTTCTGTTTTGTACTTCTTTTCTAAAGCATCCCAGAGTTGTTTTGAGATTTTGACATTGATGTACACATTGTACAGATCATCTTGCAGGCCACTCATAATATAATTTTTACACAAAAAATCTGAGTGTGTCAATGCTTCTGTTACCAAGAATCGTTTATCAGGTGGAGTTTCATCTGACATAACAGGAACATTTTCATTAATGAACTTCTGCAGACTCAACGTAGTGAGATAGAAGAACATCTTTTGCTGCCATCTCTTAAAGTCGACTCCAGAAAAATTTGCAGGTTTCTCAGTCGACGCTAAGGCAGCATTTGAACGATTATGTGCAATCGATGTTGTTGCAGCACTTACTGTTCCAACATTTGTTTGACTTGAATTTGTCATTTTCATTTTTTTATCACAAATGGCAGATAACTTTAGTATTTGAAATGCTAACAGTAAAGAATAAATCTTCACACAGACTGTTTCTGATTTAACGATAATGTTTTTATGTTTTTTTAATCGTTAATCGAATAAATTTTAAAAATTCAAGCAGAGTAGGAAATCATAAAGGTTTTAATCTCCAGAAACCTCAAATACAGAAACTTATTAAATTTCTTAAGATTGTTATTCAACCTGTATTATAAGGTTAGCCTAAAACGACAGAAACAGAATAAGATGAAACAGAAAATAAATAAAATACAAGAAGTAATCCGAGTCCACAGAAACTACTGTGTGTTCTTAAGAAATTTAATCCCCTCACTGTACCCGAGGTTATGGATTAATTTCTCCCAAGATATAACCGATTAATCCTGTTAAAGAAATAGCGGTACCTCAAATTTCTTTAACTTCAGCGAACTTCAGAACAGCAACAAGTCACACAGATTCAGTCGATCGACACTTTGATTTATTTGAGAGAAAAAATTTATGCAGAGCAGTAAAATTCAATGTTTGAAAAACCGAAAATTGACATCCTTTTATAGCCATTTTCAGCAAGAAACGTGATTGTTCAGAGAAATCTGTTCAGACCCGTTTTATCAACAAAGTTGTGTCTTTTGGAAAAAATAACAACTTTTTGAAAAGATGTGTCTGTTAGGAAAATAACGACTTTTCGGAAAGAGTAACAACTTTTTGGAATGTTATGTTACCGTTACCCGCAAATTTATAAGAGCTAATATTAACAATATTTATTTGATTTAACAAAAACTGATTAAATAAATTTTGTCCAAAAAATTTATCAATCAATCGCATCATTTGCCAAATCCAAATCCAAATCCAAATTCAAAGCCGAAGTCGAGCGAGCGACGACGACGACGGCGCGAGGGGGCATCTTCTTCTTAGCTCTTTAAGAAGTAATGGAAGTGTTTCCTTAAATAAGGACAACAATATCCCTTTCTTTTGCCGATATGGGAGAAATGACTTTTCATTTGCACTTTACAAATGACTTTTCATTTTTCCTCCAGAATAGTTTCCTCATTTTTCATATTCTCTCTTTTATTTTCCCATTCACACTTGCTAAACCCAACATACTATACTAAGGTCCTATTACTTCCCTGAACTTATTTTATTAGTAATTTTCTATTCCTTTTCGGCCTATGTGACACTGTATTGTGGGTTCAAAGCTGGTCGACCTTTTTTCTCAAGCTAGTGTCACGTAGGTCGAAAAGGGATAGAAAATTACTTATAAAATAAGTTCAGGGGGTAATAGGACCTTAGTATAGTATAAGTGTGTCTCTGGAATTTCGGGCATATGTTGAGGGGATAATTGTGCATTTTGCCCTATTATAAATTAAATTTTAATATATTGAGATAAGAAAATTTAATATTAGGTGTATTATATTATATGAATTACATAAAAAGTTATGTTAAAGGGAGGAATAAGATTTACCCTTAGGCGTGAATTTTAGAAAATTGATAATATAATTTGATGAGTTTTGGATTTATGCTAGACATATAGTAGCATGGGTGCCTAGAAACTCGTTAACCTGCAAATTTGTATACTTGATAGATTGAAAATATTCTGAGGCATTAAGGAAAGAAAAAACATTGAAAGAGTAGCTTGCTTGACTTCAATTCTTCGGTAAAGGTAGGTTATAGTTTATTCTATTTAATAGATAGACTCTTAATAGTGATTGATATACATTGAATGATATTGTGAAATCCTCTATGTACTTGATTGTGTGATTGTGTAGCTTGGTTGTGTGGTTTGTGATTGGTTTGAAATCTTGAGATCGTGGAATTTATAATCTTGAACCCTCTCTATCGAAATAATGCCATGAATAAAGAAGGTTTGATGAAATATTGTTAATGAATTGAAAAGTGGTGAGAATATATGATATTGTTGGATCGGAATGTCATGTTCCGACAAGGTATTATTGGATCGGAGTGGCACGTTCTGATACAGTAGTCTTGGATCAAAGTGTCACGTTCCGACACTGTATTCTTGATCGGAGTGTCACATTCCGACACGACATAATTGGATCGGAGTGTCACGTTCCGACATGGTAACATTAAAGGAAAAAGATATTGAATTAACTTAATGTACTCGATCTCAAAGAATTCTTTTCCCAAATGAGCGTGGTGTGGAGGCATGAGTCTCCATATATGTGTGTTTGATATTGTAATTGATTGCATACTTACTTTAGTGTTGTTGTCACTGATTCATTTTGTTTGTTGTTTGTCACCTGTTAAGTGTCTTGTTGATTTTATACTATTATTCATTGTATATTAGTTTCTATTTTGGGTTTGCTGATGATATCTACTCAGTACATATTGCCTCGTACGAAGCTCTAGTTGTGTTTTTCTTTATTTTCCTTTATGGAGTGCAGCGACTGTACTAGAGACTTTGACTTTCCCTCAGCTCTAGCCAGTCTTCAGCATATCAGGTTCCATGGTGAGCTATTCATCAAAGATCGTGTTGGAATCTCTCGGTCATGACATATATAATGTCTTATGTTTTCGGACACATATTATTTTATTTTAGTGTATTTGATACACTTAGACTTAGTGTTTGGAGATTAGATGTCCTTGATGTGATGACTTTCAGGTTTTGGGTATGACATATAGTAGACTATAATGAATTTGTTTTTCTTACACTAATTAGATTTAAGCTTCCGCATTATAGTTAGTATTTGTACACTGAATGATAAGTATAAGTGGGATTGAATTCATTGGTTCGCTTACCTGGGAGGTTAAGTGTGGTGCCACTCACGACTCGATTTGGGTCGTGACAATTTTAGTGCATCTAGATACATCCAAATACATGTATCTGAGGTCAAAATAAGTATAATTTGCTCGCCTCCCTCGTGTTCTCTCTCACCTTTCTCTCTATTTCATTGTATCTGGTAGCAAAAAGTATGTAACTAAATATATCTAACTAAGGGAAAAGCGATATTTTTAGTCCCTGTGTTAAGGCTATATTCTTATTTTAGTCCTCGTGTTATCTAACTTAGCAATATTAACATTCAATTATATCAAGTAAGTGATTTTAATCTTTCAACTTACAGATTCATAAAATATTAACAGAGCGTTGACTGCTAAAGGGGTAGTTCGGGTATTTCCTTTTTAATTCTGTCTCTTTGAAGAACAAGCCCATCTATTTTGTCACGACCCAAAACCGAGCCGCGACTGGCACCCACATTAACCCTCCTATGTGAGCGAACCAACCAATCTAACCCTTAACATTTCAATGTATATCAACAGAAAATAATGCGGAAGACTTAAACTCATTATAAAAACCAATTCAATAGCTATTAAAATTCAACATCTATTATTTCCCCAGAATCTTGAAGTCATCACCATAAGAACATCTATCCTCAAATTACTAAACTAAGAGTATCTAAGAAAACAAAAACAAGTACAAAGCTAGTCCATGCCAGGAAGTTCAAGGCATCAAGACTTGAAGAAGAAGATCCAGTCCAAGCTAGAAGCATTAGCTCACCCTGAAGATCCGGTGTGACGAAGACTAGGCTAGAATTACTGTTGAGTTGAAGACGACGGCACGTTTGCTGCACTCCACAAATAACAAGGAAGAAAACATAAAAGTAGGGGGTCAGTACAACCACAAGTACTGAGTAGATATCATCGGCCAACTCAAAATAGAAGATAATATATATCAAGTAATATTATAAAATCAACTATGATACTTAACATGTAGCAACAACAAGTACTATATCATTAACAATTACCGTCCAGTTCACACATGAGGCAAGCCTCAATACCATACTCATTTGGGAATTGGGTTCATTAGATTGAGTATATTTATCATCTTTCAAGATTCATTATCTTTCTTCCTCTTGTGTCGGTACGTGACACCGATCCATATTCTACCCTGGTGCCGGAACGGGCACTCCGATCCTCATTCTATCCTGGTACCAGAACGTGGCACCCGATCCATATACTATCCTGGTGTCGGAACGTGACACTCAGATCCTCATTCTATCCTGGTGTCGGAACGTGACACTCTGATCCTCATTCTATCCTGGTGTCGGAACGTGACACTCCGATCCTCATTCTATCCTGGTAACGGAACGTGGCACCCGATCCTCTATTCTATCCTGGTACCGGGAAGTGCCACATGGACCCGATCCCCTATTCATCAAGCCATATTTTATACTAAGGCATCATCAATCTCATTATATAATTTGTCAAGCCTTCTTTTATACTAAGGCATCATCAATCTCATTATATAATTTATCAAGCCTTCTTTTACACTAAGGCATCATCATCAACAAGTGAATTAGGTTTCTTTCAAGATTTAGGATTCAATAGCTTCATCATGCTTATTTTATCACAATTCATAATCACAATCATGCAAGCATACAATTAAGCATATAGCAGGGTTTACAATACTATCAATACATATCATTCACTATTAAGAGTTCACTACGAATATCGTAAAAACCATAACCTACCTCCACCGAAGATTAGTGATCAACAAGCAATTCCCAAGCTTTGTTTCTCTCTTCCTTGTTCGATCGATTCCTCTCTCTCTCTCTCTTGTTCAATCTATTTTCTTTATTCAAACCCTCTTTCTTTTACCCTAATTAAACAATAATAAGTATAAAAGATGACAATAATACCCCACTAATTAACTCAAAGTTACCTCTTTTATCCCCCAAGAAATTGAGTTATTAATATAAACCCACGAAATATATAATTATAGCAGGAATAGTCCAAAACGCCCCCTTTAAAACTTAACCAGAAATCCGACTCCGACTGGGATTACACAACCTGTGACGGCCGTCGTGCCTGCGACGGTCCGTCATGCAGGTTCGTCAGAGACTCGATTTCCTTAAGGAGCCTGTGACGGCCCGTCGTACCTACGACGGTCCGTCCTGCACTTCCGTCACGACGTTCAGAGACTCGTTCCCTGTACCAAATTCTCAAGAGTTGAAGCGTTTGAAACGGGGGCTCACGACGGTTCGTCGTACCTGTGACGGTCCGTCCTGCAGGTCCGTCACAAAGTTCAGAGAGTCGATTTCAGTACTCAGATTTCAGAATTCCTATGTGTTTGGGAACGAGACACCCTCGACAGTCCGTCGTGCCCACGACGGTCCGTCGTGGTGTCCGTCGTCTCAACCAGTTTTTCCATAATTAAAATAAGCTGCTCAAACGACTAAACAGGTCGTTACAATAGATACCAATTTACCCCTCGTTCGTCCCTCGAACGATCAAAAGAAGAAAAACAAGGGCGAAAAGGAGTACCTGAATCTGTAAACAGATGTGGGTATCTTTCTTGCCATATCAGCCTCCTTCTCCCAAGTGGCTTCTTCAACCGGTCGATTCCTCCATTGAACTTTGATGGATGCAATCCCTCGACCTCAACTTGCGAACTTCTCTATCTAAAATAGCAACAGTTTCCTCTTCATAAGTCAAATCTCATCAAGCAGAACAGAATCCCAACGGATGATGTAGTTTCCATCCCCATGGTACCTTTTAACATGGACACATGAAATACCGGATGCACTCCGGACAGCCCTGGAGGCAAGGCTAATTCATAAGCCACCTCCCCTACTCGCTTTAGTACTTCAAAATCAATGTCCGATATACCTTGGACTAGTTTACCCCTTTTTCCAAACCGCATCACCCCTTTCATGGGTAAAACCTCAACAAGACTTGTTCACCTCCATGAACTCCAAGTCTCTAACCTTTCGGTCTGCATACTCCTTTGCCTACTTTGCGCAGCTAGAAGCTTTTCTTGAATAGATTTCACCTTCTATTGGAATCCCTCAACAGATCAGTACCCCAAGGTCTAACCTCAAATGCATCAAACCAACCAATGGGAGACCTACATCTCCTCCCATACAATGCTTCAAATGGAGCCATGTCAATGCTGGAGTGATAGCTATTATTAATGAAAACTCCGCTAAGGGTAAGAAGTTATCCCAATGACCACCAAATTCATCACACATGCACGAAGCATACCTCCAACACTTGAATCGTTCGATCAGACTGACATCAGTCTTGAGGGTGAAAAGAGTACTAAGGTCCAACCTAGTACCTAATTCCGCATGCAATGTTCTCCAAAACTTAGAAGTAAACTGGCGTATCTCTATCTGATATGATGGAAAGTGGAACCCCATGCAATCGAACGATTTCTGAGATGTAGATTTTGGCTAACTTCTCTGCATTGTAGGGCACCTTGACCGGAATGAAGTGAGCGGACTTAGTTATCTGTCACAATTACCCAAATGGAATCAAACTTACCCAATGTCTTTGGAAGACCAACCACGAAGTCCATTGCAATTCTCCCATTCCATTCAGGAATGGGCATCCTCTGAAGTGTTCCTCCGGGCCTCTGGTTTCATACTTTACTTGCTGACAATTGGACATTTGGCAACAAAATCCACAATGTCACGCTTCATTCTACTCCACCAAAAGGTGGTTTTAGGTCACGGTACATCTTGGTTGCACCAGGATGTATCGAATATCCGGAACTATGAGCCTGTGTAAGAATAGTGTGGATCAAGTCATCAACACGAGGCACACATACTCTTCCCTTAATCCTCAAAACGCCTTCGTCATCAATTATTGCTTCCTTAGCCTCTCCTCGCAACACTTTATCTCGGATCCGGATCAATTTCTCATCGTTAAACTGCTTCCCTTAATTTTGTCAAGGAAGGAAGATCTGCTCCACACAAGCTAACAATCCTCCCTTCTCATTTATTTCTAACCTCAAAAGGCATTAGCCAGATCTGAACCTCTCTAGCCAATGGGCGTTCTAGAAACTTGCAAATGAGCTAGACTTCCCATGCTTCCGGCCTTTCTACTTAAAGCATCCGCCACAAAACATTTGCTTTTCCCGGATGATACAAGATAGTGATGTCGTAGTCCTTCAGTAGTTCCATCCATCTCCTCTGTCTCAAGTTCAAATCTTTCTGAGTAAAGGACATACTGTAGGCTACGATGATCCGTATAGACCTCAACTTAACCCCGTACAAATAGTGTCTCCATTGCTTTAGTGCAAATACTACCGCGGCCAACTCCAAATCATGGGTCGGATAGTTACGTTCATGCACCTTTAATTGCCTCGAAGCATAAGACAATCACATTCTTCTCTTGCATTAGCACTGCACCCAACCCCGAATAGGATGCATCACAATACACGATGAAGTTTTTACCCTCTACTGGCAAGGTAAGAATTGGTGTAGTAGTCAACAAGGTCTTGAGCTTCTGAAAGCTTTCCTCATACTCATCGACCATACAATGGAACATTATGCTTAGTCAAGTTCGTTAATTGGAAGCAATGGAAGAGAATCCCTTGATAAACCGGCGGTAGTAGCTAGCCAAACCAACAAAGCTCCTTATTTCTGACACATTAGTAGGTCTTACCCAATTCTTCACTGTCTCAATCTTGGATGGGTCTACCATCACTCCATCCTTAGAACCACATGCCCCAAGAAGGACACTGCATCTAGCCAAAACTCACACTTGGAAATTTGGCATAAAGCTTCTTCTTCCTCAATAACTCTAACACCATTCTCAAATGCTCCTCATGTTCCTCTTACTCTTTGAGTATATCAGTAATCATCAATAAATACGATCACAAAGAGATCCAGATATGGCTTAAAATCCCATTCATCAAGCTCATGAAAGAAGCAGGGGCATTTGTAAGACCAAAAAACATTACTACAAATTCGTAGTGCCCATACCTAGTTCGAAAAGCAGTCTTTGGCACATCCGCTGCCCGTATTTTCAATTGGTGATAACCGGATCTCAAGTCAATTTTAGAGAAGACACAAGCACCTTGTAACTGATCGAACAAGTCATCAATGCGAGGAAGAGGATACTTGTTCTTAATAGTTACCTTGTTCAGTTGTCTATAGTCTATGCACATCCGAAAACTCCCATCCTTCTTCTTCACAAACAAAACCGGAGCACCCCAAGGAGATGCACTTGTCTAATGAAGCCTTTGCTCAATAACTCTTGAAGTGTGCCTTTAACTCTCTTAACTCCGCGGGAGCCATTCTATAAGGGGGTATAGAAATGGGGCGAGTACCCGGTTCAAGATCAATACAGAAGTCAATATCCCTATCTGGTGGCATACCAGGAAGATCTGCAGGGAACACATCCAGAATTCACGGACTACCGAAACTGACTCAATTGAAGGTACTTGGGTAGTGTCATCCCTGAGATGCCAAGAAAGCTAAACAACCCTTACTAACCATCTTCTGAGCACGAAGAAAGGACACGATATGAATCGGATTGGAAGTGTAGTCGCCCTCCCACACTAACGGATCTGTCCCAGGCTTGGCTAACGTCACAGTTTTAGCATTACAATCCAAAATCGCAAAATTCGGAGAAAGCCAAGTCATACCCAGAATTACATCAAAGTCAACCATTTCTAGGATAACCAGATCTACATAAGTGTTGCTCCCCACAAAATTCACCAAACAAGACCTATATACCTTTTCAACTATCACAGACTCACCCACCGGAGTAGAAACACGAATAGACATGTCAAGTAATTCACAATGTAAATTAGACCATTAGCAAATGAGGAAGATACATAAGAAAATGTGGATCCAGGATCAAACAATACATAAGCCATGCAATCACAAACAAAAGATTACCTGTGATGACAGCATCTGATGTCTCCACTTCAGATCTCCCAGGAAAAGCGTAACAATGGGCCCCATTACTTGTCTGTCCGTTGCCCCTACATGTTGCGTTGTAGTGGCTCCAGTTTGCCCATCACCTCTGCCGTTTTGGTGACCACCATTACCCGACCACCACGTCCTCCAGAATAACGGCCTCTACCATGACCACATTTACCTCTGACTATGGGAGGTCTGTAACTCTGTTTTGGGCAATACCTCTTAATGTGCCCAGTCTCCTCACATCCATAACATTCTCTGGGTTCAAGCATCGGCCTCTCAGAAAGTGTTGACCGGTCTGAGGTGGACCCCCAACTACAGTTTGTAGTGAAGACTGAATGGGTCGAACTGAGTAACCTCCGAACTCTGTCCTCTAGAGTAAGAACCATTAAACTCACCTCCCTTTCGAAACCTTTTTGATGTCGATGTCGTGGTGAAGTCATCGGGCTTCACTCCTTCCACCTCTATCACGAAGTCTACACTTCTTGGAAGGATTTTGCCGTAGCCGCTACCTGTAAGGCCGAAATCCGCAATTCTGACCTCAACCCCTTCACAAACCGGCGAATCCGCTCTTGTGGACTGAAACAAAGTTGAGTGGCATACCTGGATAATGCACGAAACTTAGCCTCGTATGCATTAACCGACATCCTACCTTGCTCTAGGCTCAAGAACTCATCCCTTTTCCTATCCCTCAAAGTCCGGGGGATATACTTCTCCATAAACAGCGAGAATGAGGCCCAAGTCATAGGTGGTGCCTCTGTTGGTTGACACTCAACATGTGACCGCCACCATATTTTGGCGTTCCCTTGAAACTGATAACTCACGAACTCAACACAAACCGTTCTACTATACCCATCTTGTGTAGTAGCTCATGACAGTCAACCAGAAAATCGTAAGCCCTCAGATTCAGCACCCTTGAAGACTGGAGGTTTCAATTTCAAGAACTTACTGAAAAGTTCATATGCTGATCATTTGTCATTATAGGCCCAGTAGTCAGACGTTGAAAACGTGCCTATTTCTAATGAGGTATCCATGCGGGGAGCCCAGCAGCAGCATGTCGTACCTCTGAAACCGGAGGTGTTGGTGCAGAAAACACTGGAGGTGCCTGACCCTGATCAGATAACCCGCTAAGATGGGCAAGAACCTGATTGATCATCTCTGGGTAGGTTGGGGTGGCAATTCCTCATTTTGCACTTGTTCATTCTCCCCTTCCTCACCCTCTCTTACTACTTCCTCAGTCGGTGGAGGAGTCACCGCCCTAGCATCATATGGGCTAGGTGCTTGTCCTCTTCCTCTAGAGGCGTCCTCCCACGACCTCTACCACGGCCTCTTGCCACTACTCTTCCTCGAGCCACAGCCCCAGTGGCTGGCTCAACGTTTCTTGCCTTGCCGGTGTCGGTGTTTGATGTGGCGCAGTCGTTGCTCTAGTTCTAACCATCTGCGAAATAGAGTGAAGATGGTCAGATACCAATTTGTACTCACTAGATACCAATTGGATTCAAGTAGTAGCACGAAAGAAAGAAAGAAAGAGTGGAATTTTCCTAAAGTCTTATAGCCTCTCAAGGAAAAGTAAAGGCGTCCCCCTACGTTCCTTAAGACTCTACTAGACCTGTTCTTGTGTGATGAGACCATCGAATCTAATGCTCTGATACCAAGTTTGTCACGACCCAAAACGAGCCGCGACTGGCACCCACATTTACCCTCCTATGTGAGTGAACCAACCAATCTAACCCTTAACATTTCAATATATCAACAGAAAATAATGCGGAAGACTTTAAACTCATTAATAAAAACCAATTCAATAGCTATTAAAATTCAACATCTATTATTTCCCCAAAAATCTGGAAGTCATCACCACAAGAACATCTATCCTCAAATTCTAAACTAAGAGTATATCAACTAAAAGTAAGAAAACAAAAACAAGTACAAAGCTAGTCCATGCCGGAAGTTCAAGGCATCAAGACTTGAAGAAGAAGATCCAGTCCAAGCTAGAAGCATTGCTCACCCTGAAGATCGGTGTTGACGAAGACTGGCTAGAATTACTGTTGAGTTGAAGACGACGGCACGTTTGCTGCACTCCACAAATAACAAAGAAGAAAACATAAAGTAGGGGGTCAGTACAACCACAAGTACTGAGTAGATATCATCGGCCAACTCAAAATAGAAGATAATATATATCAAGTATATTATATAAAATCAACTATGATACTTAACATGTAGCAACAACAAGTACTATATCATTAACAATTACGTCCAGTTCACACATGAGGACTCAAGCCTCAATACCATACTCATTTGGGAATTGGGTTCATTAGATTGAGTAGATTTATCATCTTTCAAGATTCGTTATCTTTCTTCCTCTTGTGTCGGTACGTGACACTCCGATCCATATTCTACCCTGGTGCCGGAACGTGGCACTCCGATCCTCATTCTATCTTGGGTACCGGAACGTGGCACCCGATCCATATACTATCCTGTGTGTCGGAACGTGACACTCCGATACTCATTCTATCCTGGTGTCGGAACGTGGACACTCCGATCCTCATTCTATCATGGTGTCGGAACGTGACACTCCGATCCTCATTCTTTATCCTGGTACCGGAACGTGGCACCCGATCCTCTATTTCTATCCTGGTACCGGAATGTGACACCCGATCCCCTAATTCATCAAGCCTTATTTATACTAAGGCATCATCAATCTCATTATATAATTATCAAGCCTTCTTTTATACTAAGGCATCATCAATCTCATTATATAATTTATCAAGCCTTTATTTACACTAAGGCATCATCATCAACAAGTGAATTAGGGTTTTCTTTCAAGATTTAGGATTCAATAGCTTCATCATGCTTATTTTATCACATTTCATAATCACATCATGCAAGCATACAATTAAGCATATAGCAGGGTTTACAATACAATACTATCAATACATATCATTCACTATTAAGAGTTCACTACGAATATCGTAAAAACCATAACCTACCTCCACCGAAGATTAGTGATCAACAAGCAATTTCCAAGCTTTGTTTTCTCTCTTCCTTGTTCGATCGATTCCTCTCTCTCTCTCTCTTGTTCAATCTATTTTCTTTATTCAAACCCTCTTTCTTTTACCCTAATTAACATATAATTAAGTATAAAGATGACAATAATACCCCACTAATTAACTCAAAGTTACCTCTTTTATCCCCCAAGAATTGAGTTTATTAATATAAACCCACGAAATATATAATTATAGCAGGAATAGTCCAAAACGCCCCTTTAAAACTTAACCAGAAATCCGACTCCGACTGGGATTACACAACCTGTGACGGCCCGTCGTGCCTGCGACGGTCCGTCATGCAGGTTCGTCAGAGACTCGATTTCCTTAAGGAGCCTGTGACGGCCCGTCGTACCTACGACGGTCCGTCCTGCACTTCCGTCACGACGTTCAGAGACTCGTTCCCTGTACCAAATTCTCAAGAGTTGAAGCGTTTTGAAACGGGGGCTCACGACGGTTCGTCGTACCTGTGACGGTCCGTCCTGCAGGTCCGTCACAAAGTTCAGAGAGTCGATTTCAGTACTCAGATTTGAGAATTCCTAAGTGTTTTGGAACGAGACACCCTCGACGGTCCGTCGTGCCCACGACGGTCCGTCGTGGTGTTCGTCGTCTCAGCCAGTTTTTCCAGAATTAAAATCTGCTGCTCAAAACGACTAAACAGGTCGTTACATATTTGAGCTACAATTGCAAAAAAACCAACCTTATAGGCATTAACCCTCCCTCTCACACCGACGAACGATAAATTATGCAACGAATGATATTTTTTTTAAAAAAATTCCTTTTCTCAAGTAATAACTTTAAAATACCCGAATTAAGCCTTTTAGCAGTGAACTCTCTGTTAATTTTTTTGGGTCTGTTAGTTGAAGATTAAAATCACTCACTTGATATAATTGAAGGTTAATAATGTTAAGTTAAAACACAAAGACTAAAATAAGAAATTAGCCTTAACACATAAACTAAAGTATTGCATTAAATAGTGAAATAAAATATAACTATTTCAAACTGTAACGAAAATTAATAAATATTATAGGAATATATGTGTAATTGGATAGCTTTACCAATATTATATAATATCATCATTTAAAAAAAAAAATTTAACACAAAATACAGACAATAATGTTTGAACAACATTAATTTGAATCTCAAGTTACATAAGTAAAGATAGTAGTTATTAGTTACTTTCGTTGCGTTACTCTTTTTCCTACATGAAAAAAACGAGTTGACTATATGTATCATTCGACACAAAAAAGACTTTTACGGCTAGAATCACCGATGCATGATTCGTTTATAGAGAAAGCAAGAAATTATTTGGAGTCGAAAATTAATAATAATATATTCAAAGAAATTTTATAAAATAAATTTCAAGATAATAAAATGTATGAAAATTTATTAATTATTAGCTTGTGAAGATAGAAAGGTCATTTTGAAGAGTTATTAAATATTTTTTTTCTTTACACTTGTCGAAAATAAGATGATATAACTAATAACTTGAAAGAAAAAAGTATTTCCATCTTTTTAGGTAGTAAAGGTTATTAGGATGGTATATCCTAAATTCTAGCTCACGTGATAATATATTTGTAACGACCTGTTTAGTCGTTGAGCAGCAGATTGTAATACGGGGAAAAACTGGCTGAGACGACGTGTGTCCCGACGGACCGTCGTGGTCACGACGGCCCGTCGAGGAGGTGGTCGTCCCATGACACTTAGAATTTTGAAATTGGGTACTGAAAATCGACTCTCTGTAAATTGTACGGACCTGCAGGACGTGCCGTCACATCCACGACGAACCGTCGTGAGTTTTCGTTGCCAAAACACTTCAACTTTTGAGAATTTGGTACAAGAAACGAGTTTCTGACCGTCATGACGGAGGAACAGGACGGACCGTCACGGCTGTGACGGGCCGTCACAGGCCACTTGAGCTCGAGGAGCTGCGATGACCACCGTGACGGACCGTCGCAGGCACGACGGCCCGTCACAGGTTGTGCAGTCCCAGGCAAATTAGGATTCCTCTACACGTTTTAAGGGTCGTTTTTGACTATTCTTTCCTTATTATAAAGATTGAGGGTTACATTTTATAAGTCTAATTACTAGGGGTTTAAAAGGGTAACCTTAAGTTAATTAGTGGGGTTTATTGTCCTTTTTCACACTTAATTATATGATTAATTAGGGTAAAGAAAAGAGGGTTGGAATAAAACAAAACAAAAGAAAAGAGAGAGGAGATGTGATCGATTGAGAGAGAGTCGAACAGGGAAAAGGATATCAAAGCTTTGGGTTTCTTGCTTGATCACTAGTCTTCGGTGGAGGTAGGTTATGGTTTTTACGATACTCGTAGTGAACTCTTAATAGTGAATAATATGTGTTGATGATATTGTAAACCTGTCTATATGCTTAATTGTATGCTTGTATGAAATTGATTTTGTGATTTTGATAAAACAAGCATGATGAAAACCCTTGAATCCCAAATCTTGAAAGAAACTTTAATCTATGATATTAATGATGATGCCTTGGTATAAAAGAAGGCTGAGACGAATTAAAGTAATGGGATTGATGATGCCTTGGTATAGAGAAGGCTTGATGAACGGATAGAATGAATTTAGTGGATCGGAGTGTCACGTTCTGACACATAGTAGTAGTGGATCGGAGTGTCACGTTCCGACACATAGTATTAGTGGATCGGAGTGTCACGTTCCGACACATAGTATTAGTGGGACGGGTGTACGAACGACACGTAGATATAGGGGATCGGAGTGGTCACGTACCGACACATGTAGGGGATCGGAGTGTCACGTTCCGACACATATAGGGGATCGGAGTGTCACGTTCCGACACATATAGGGGATCGGAGTGTCACGTTCCGACACATATAGGGGATCGGAGTGTCACGTACCGACACAAGAGGAAGAAGATAAGAATCTCGAAAGATCTCGAAAGATATATACTCAACATAATGAACTTAATTCCCAAATGAGTGTGGTATTGAGGCTTGAGCCCTCATGAATGAACGTGATGGTATTTATTGACGATTATGATACTGTTGTTGCTAGATGTTGAGTTTATAGTTGATTTACAATATTACTTTTATATATTATCTTCTATTTTGAGTGGCCGATGATATCTACTCAGTACGTGTGGTTGTACTGACCCCCTACTTTTATGTTTCTTCTTTGTTATTTGTGTTATGCAGCAAACGTTCCGTCAACTTCAACACAACAGTAACTCGGGCCAGATTTCGTCATACCGGATCTCAGGGTGAGCTAACGCTTCACTAGCTTGGACTGGATCTTCTTCTATAAGTCTTGATGCCTTGACTTCCGGCATGACTAGTTTCTTATGTATTTTTAGCTTCTTAGACATTCTTAGATAGTTTAGTTTAGTAAATTGATCATAGATGTTCTTGTGATGATGACTTCCAGATTTTGGGAATTTAATAATAGTTGAGTTGTTTTTATTATGAGTTTAAGTCTTCCGCATTATTTCTGTTGATGTTATATTGTGAAATGTTAAGGTTTAGATGGGTGGTTCGCTCACATAGGAGGGTAAATGTGGGTGCCAGTCGCGTCCCCGATTTGGGTCGTGACAGACTTGGTATCAGAGCCTTAGGTTCATTGGTCTCATCACAGAAGAACAGGTCTAGTAGAGTCTTAAGGAACGTTAGGGGGACGCCTTTACTTTTCCTTGAGAGGCTCTAAGACTTTAGGAAAACTTCACTCTTTCATTCTTTCTTTCGTGCTACTACTTGAGTCCAATTGGTATCTAGGTGATACAAATTGGTATCTGACCATCTTCATTCTATCTCGCAGATGGTTAGAACTAGAGCAACGACCGCACCAGCAGCAACACGGAAAGACAGGAAACTACTGAGCCAGCCACTGGGGCTGTGGCTCGAGGAAAACACGGCAAGAGGCCGTGAAGAGGTCGTGGGAGGACGTCCTATAGAGGGAGAGGACGAGCCCCTAGCCCATCTGATACTAGGGCAGTGACTCCTCCACCGACCGAGGATGCGGTAAGAGAGGGTGAGGAAGGGGAGAATGAACAAGGGCAGAATGAGGAAATGCCACCCCAACCTACCCCAGAGATGATCAACCAAGTACTGGCTTATCTTAGCGGGTTGTCTGATCAGGGTCAGGCACCTCCAGTGGTGTTTCTGCACCAACACCTCCGGTTTCAGAGATACGACATGCGGCACTATGGCTCCCCGCATGGATGCAACATTGGGAATAGGCACATTTCCACGTTTGATTACTGGGCCTATTATGACAAACGATCAACACGAACTTTTCAGTAAGTTCTTGAAATTGAAACCCCCAGTCTTCAAGGGTGGCAGAATCTGAGGATGCTTATGATTTTCTGGTTGATTGTCATGAGCTACTACACAAGATGGGGATAGTAGAGAGTTTGGTGTCGAGTTCGTGAGCTATCAGTTCCAAGGTAATGCCAAAATGTGGTGGCGTTCACATGTTGAGTGTCAACCAACAGAGGCACCACCTATGACTTGGGAATCATTCTCTACCCTATTTATGAAGAAATATATCCCAAGGACTTGAGAGATAGAAAGAGGGATGAGTTCTTGAGTCTGGAGCAAGGTAGAATGACGGTTAATGCATACGAGGCTAAATTTCGCGCACTATCCAGATACGCCACCCAATCTGTTTCAGTCCACAAGAACGGATCCGCCGTTTGTGTGAAGGGTTGAGGTCAGAATTGCGGATTTCAGCCTTACAGATAGCGGCAACAGCAACATCCTTCCAAGAGGTGGTAGACTTTGTGATAGAGGTGGAAGGAGTGAAGCCAGATGACTTCACCACGACATCGACATCAAAGAGATTTCGAAGGGGAGGTGAGTTTTAATGGTTCCTACTCTAGAGGACAGAACTCCGGAGGTCACTCAGTTCGACCAATACAGTCTTCACTACAGACTGTAGTTGGGGGTCCACCTCAGAACGGTCAACACTACTCCGAGAGACCTATGCCCGATTCCAGAGAGTGCTATGGATGTGGGGAGATTGGACATATTAGGAGGAATTGTCCAAAACAGAGTTACAGAGCCCCACTAGCTAGAGGTAGGGGTGGTCATGGTAGAGGCCGTTTTTCTGGAGGACGTGGTGGTCGAGGTAATGGCGGTCACCAAAACGGCAGAGGTGATGGGCAAAATGGAGCCACTACTACACACATGGTAGGGGCAACGGACAGACAAATAATGGGGCCCATTGTTATGCTTTCCCTGGGAGGTCTGAAGCGGAGGCGTCTGATGCTGTTATCACAGGTAATCTCTTGGTTTGTGATTGCATGGCATCTGTATTATTTGACCCTGGCTCCACGTTTTTCATATGTATCTTCCTCATTTGCTAACGGTCTAAATTTACATTGTGAATTACTTGACATGCCTATTCGTGTTTCTACTCCGGTGGGTGAGTCTGTGATAGTCGAAAAAGTGTATAGGTCTTGTTTGGTGAATTTTGTGGGGAGCAACACTTATGTAGATTTGGTTATTTTAGAAATGGGTGACTTTGATGTAATTCTGGGTATGACTTGGCTTTCTCCAAACTTTGCGATTTTGGATTGTAATGCTAAAACGGTGACGTTAGCCAAGCCTGGGGCAGATCCGTTAGTGTGGGAGGGTGACTACACTCCCAATCCGGTGCGTATCATCTCCTTTATTCGTGCTCAGAAGATGGTTAGTAAGGGTTGTCTAGCTTTCTTGGCACATCTCAAGGATGACACTACCCAAGTACCTTCGATCGAGTCGGTTTCAGTGGTCTGTGAGTTTTTGGATGTTCCCTGCAGATCTTCCGGTATGCCACCAGATAGGGATATAGACTTCTGCATTGATTTGGAACCCGGTACTCGCCCCATTTCTATACCCCCGTATAGAATGGCTCCCGCCGAATTAAGAGAGTTAAAGGCACAACTTCAAGAGTTGTTGAGCAAAGGCTTCATTAGACCAAGTGCATCTCCTTGGGGTGCTCCGGTGCTATTTGTGAAGAAGAAGGATGGGAGTTTCCGAATGTGCATAGATTACCGACAGTTGAACAAAGTAACTATTAAGAACAAGTACCCCATTCCTCGCATTGATGACTTGTTCGATCAGTTACAAGGTGCTTGTGTCTTCTCAAAGATTGACTTGAGGTCCGGTTATCACCAATTGAAAATACGAGCAACGGATGTTCCAAAGACTGCTTTTCGAACTAGGTATGGGCATTATGAATTTGTGGTAATGTCATTTGGTCTTACGAATGCCCCTGCTGCCTTCATGAGCTTGATGAACGGGATTTTCAAGCCATACTTGGACCTCTTTGTGATTGTGTTTATTGATGATATACTGATATACTCCAAAAGTAAGAAAGAACATGAGGAGCATTGAAAATGGTGTTAGAGTTGTTGAGAAAGAAAAAGCTTTATGCGAATTCTCCAAGTGTGAGTTTGGCTAGATTCAGTGTCCTTCTTGGGGCACGTGGTTTCTAAGGATTGAGTGATGGTAGATCCTTCTAAGATTGAAACAGTGAAAAATTGGGTAAGACCCACTAATGTGTCAGAAATACGGAGTTTTGTTGGGTTAGCTAGCTACTACCGCCGATTCGTCAAGGGATTCTCTTCTATTGCTTCCCAATTGACGAACTTGACTAAGCAAAACGTCCCATTTGTATGGTCGGACGAGTGTGAGGAAAGCTTTCAGAAACTCAAGACTTTGTTGACTACCGCGCCTATCCTTACCTTGCCGGTAGAGGGTAAGAACTTCATTGTCTATTGTGATGCATCCTATTCGGGTTGGGTGCAGTGCTAATGCAAGAGAAGAACGTGATTGCTTATGCTTCGAGGCAATTAAAGGTGCATGAACGTAACTATCCGACCCATGATTTGGAGTTGGCCGCGGTATATTTGCACTAAAGCAATGAGACACTATTTGTATGGGGTTAAGTGCGAAATCTACACGGATCATCGTAGTTTACAGTATGTCTTTACTCAGAAAGATTGAACTTAAGACAAAGGAGATGGATGGAACTACTGAAAGACTACGATATCACTATCTTGTATCATCCGGGGAAGCAAATGTTGTGGCAGATGCCTTGAGCAGGAAGGCCGGAAGTATGGGAAGTCTAGCTCATTTGCAAGTTTCTAGACGCCCATTGCTAGAGAGGTTCAGATTTTGGCTAACGACCTTATGAGGTTAGAAATAAATGAGAAGGGAGGATTGTTGGCTTGTGTAGAGCAAATCTTCTTTCCTTGACAAGATTAGGGGAAGCAGTTTGATGATGAGAAATGATCCGGATTCGAGATAAAGTGTTGCGAGGAGAGGCTAAGGAAGCAATAATTGATGAGGAAGGTGTTTTGAGGATTAAGGGAAGGGTAATGTACCCCGCATCGATGATTTGATCACCACTATTCTTACAGAAGCTCATAGTTCCGGATATTCTATACATCCTGGTGCAACCAAGATGTATCGCGACCTAAAGCACACTTCTGGTGGAGTAGAATGAAGCGAGATATTGTTGAGTTTGTTGCCAAATGTCCAAATTGTCAACAAGTAAAGTATGAACACCAAAGGCCCGGAGGAACACTTCAGAGAATGCCCATTCCTGAATGGAAGTGGGAGAGAATCGCAATGGACTTTGTGGTTGGTCTTCCAAAGACCTTGGGTAAGTATGACTCCATTTGGGTGATTGTTGATAGGTTAACTAGTCTGCTCACTTCATTCCTGTCAGGTGACCTACAATGCAGAGAAGTTAGCCAAAATTTACATCTCAGAAATCGTTCGGTTGCATGGAGTTCCACTCTCCATCATATCAGATAGAGGTACGCAGTTTACTTCTAAGTTTTGAGAACATTGCATGCTGAATTAGGTACTAGATTGGACCTTAGTACTGCATTTCATCCTCAGATGGGTCAGTCTGAGCGAACGATTCAAGTGTTGGAGGATATGCTTCGTGCGTGTGTGATAGAGTTTGGTGGCCATTGGGATAGCTTCTTACCTTTGGCAGAGTTTTCATACAATAATAGCTATCACTCCAGTATTGACATGGCTCCATTTGAAGCATTGTATGGGAGGAGGAGTGTAGATCTCCCATTGGTTGGTTTGATGCCTTTGAAGTTAGACCTGGGGGACTGATCTGTTGAGAGATTCTCTGGAAAGGTGAAAGTTATTCAAGAAAAGCTTCTGGCGGCGCAAAGTAGACAAAAGGAGTATGCAGACCGGAAGGTTAGAGACTTGGAGTTCATGGAAGGTGAACAAGTCTTGTTGAAGGTTTCACCCATGAATGGGTGATGCGGTTCGGAAAAAGGGGTAAGTTAAGTCCAAGGTACATTGGACCATTTGAAGTGCTTAAGAGAATAGGGGAGGTGGCTTATGAATTAGCCTTGCCCCCACGGCTGTCCGGAGTGCACCCGGTATTTCATGTGTCCATGTTGAAAATACCATGGAGATGGAAACTACATCATCCGTTGGGATTCAGTTTTGTTGGATGAGAACTTGACTTATGAAGAGGAACCGGTTGCTATATTAGATAGAGAAGTTCGCAAGCTGAGGTCGAGAGAGATTGCATCCATCAAAGTTCAATGAAAGAATCGACCGGTTGAAGAAGCTACTTGGGAGAAGGAGGCAGATATGCAAGAAAAATATCCACATCTGTTTACAGATTCAGGTACTCCTTTTCGCCATTGTTTTTTCTTCCTTTGATCGTTCGGGGACGAACGATGGGTAAATTGGTATCTATTGTAACGACCTGTTTAGTCGTTTGAGCAGCAGATTGTAATACGGGGAAAAACTGGCTGAGACGACGTGTGTCCCGACGGACCGTCGTGGTCACGACGGCCCGTCGAGGAGGTGTCGTCCCATGACACTTAGAATTTTGAAATTGGGTACTGAAAATCGACTCTCTGTAAATTGTGACGGACCTCCAGGACGTGCCGTCACTCCACGACGAACCGTCGTGAGTTTTCGTTGCAAAACACTTCAACTTTTGAGAATTTGGTACAAGAAACGAGTTTCTGACCGTCATGACGGAGGAACAGGACGGACCGTCACGGCTGTGACGGCCGTCACAGGCCACTTGAGCTCGAGGAGCTGCGACGACCACCGTGACGGACCGTCGCAGGCACGACGCCCGTCACAGGTTGTGCAGTCCCAGGCAAAATAGGATTCCTCTACACGTTTTAAGGGTCGTTTTTGACTATTCTTTCCTTAATTATAAAGATTGAGGGTTAACATTTATAAGTCTAATTACTTAGGGGTTAAAAAGGGTAACCTTAAGTTAATTAGTGGGGTTTATTGTCCTTTTTCACACTTAATTATATGATTAATTAGGGTAAAGAAAAGAGGGTTGGAATAAAACAAAACAAAAGAAAAGAGAGAGGGAGATTGATCGATTGAGAGAGAGTCGAACAAGGGAAAAGGATATCAAAGCTTTGGGTTTCTTGCTTGATCACTAGTCTTCGGTGGAGGTAGGTTATGGTTTTTACGATACTCGTAGTGAACTCTTAATAGTGAATAATATGTGTTGATGATATTGTAAACCTGTCTATATGCTTATTGTATGCTTGTATGAAATTGATTTTGTGATTTTGATAAAACAAGCATGATGAAAACCCTTGAATCCCAATCTTGAAAGAAACTTTAATCTATGATATTAATGATGATGCCTTGGTATAAAAGAAGGCTTGACGAATTAAAGTAATGGGATTGATGATGCCTTGGTATAGAGAAGGCTTGATGAACGGATAGAATGAATTTAGTGGATCGGAGTGTCACGTTCCGACACATAGTATTAGTGGATCGGAGTGTCACGTTCCGACACATAGTATTAGTGGATCGGAGTGTCACGTTCCGACACAGTATTAGTGGGACGGGTGTCACGAACCGACACGTAGATATAGGGGATCGGAGTGTCACGTACCGACACATGTAGGGGATCGGAGTGTCACGTTCCGACACATATAGGGGATCGGAGTGTCACGTTCCGACACATATAGGGGATCGAAGTGTCACGTTCCGACACATATAGGGGATCGGAGTGTCACGTACCGACACAAGAGGAAGAAAGATAATGAATCTCGAAAGATGGTAATATACTCAACATAATGAACTTTCCCAAATGAGTGTGGTATTGAGGCTTGAGCCCTCATGAATGAACGTGATGGTATTTATTGACGATTATGATACTTGTTGTTGCTAGATGTTGAGTTTATAGTTGATTTACAATATTACTTGATATATATTATCTTCTATTTTGAGTTGGCCGATGATATCTACTCAGTACGTGTGGTTGTACTGACCCCCTACTTTTATGTTTCTTCTTTGTTATTTGTGTTATGCAGCAAACGTTCCGTCAACTTCAACACAACAGTAACTCGGCTCGGGCCAGATTTCGTCATACCGGATCTCAGGGTGAGCTAACGCTTCTAGCTTGGACTGGATCTTCTTCTATAAGTCTTGATGCCTTGACTTCCGGCATGGACTAGTTTCTTATGTATTTTTAGCTTCTTAGACATTCTTAGATAGTTTAGTTTAGTAAATTGATCATAGATGTTCTTGTGATGATGACTTCCAGATTTTGGGAATATTAATAATAGTTGAGTTGTTTATTATGAGTTTAAGTCTTCCGCATTATTTCTGTTGATATTATATTGAAATGTTAAGGTTTAGATGGGTTGGTTCGCTCACATAGGAGGGTAAATGTGGGTGCCAGTCGCGTCCCCGATTTGGGTCGTGACAATATTTCTTGGAACAAAACATTTCAGAATTTAGAAGTGGAGTCTAAGATTTTATTTTTTAAATATAAATATAGAATCTAGGAAAAAATTATTGGATCGACTAAACTCAAGAACATGTAGTTAGCTTAGCCTTAGTTGGAATCTCATAAAATCTTGAAATATTATAATTAAAGATATCAAGGTATTAAATACTGTTTTTGCAAAAATCAACGTGTAAAGTGCCTAATAATTAAATATATTACAAGGAGATTGATGAATCGTACATTCAAAAAATATTTTATTAACAATCTTCAAATCACATTGAAAATTCAAGGGGGAAAAAATAGAGGAACGTAATTTATACTTACAAATTATACATTCATCAATAGCAATTTTTTATTTTTTCATATTTTATTTGTGATTTTGGTTTTTTTTATTTTGTTGAAAGAAATTACTCGGTCCAAGCTACTAATGCACTTGCTCTTTAAAAGATATCATTTTGAAAAGGAAAAATTAAGTTGATAAGCAATATACTAGTAAATTAGTTTGCATTACTACAGTTTGCGTTAATTATTATTCACGACCTACCTTTAGTTATAACCACGCGGCTCAGTTTTTTCGTTTTGTATAATTTGTACGTTTTGTATAATATAATATTATAACTTTTGTGTAATGTAATTTTGATAAAATAATTTGTATAAAATGTTTAAAGTTCAAATATTTATATTTGTATGAATTAGTTATTTCGAATTGATAAAAAAATAACAAAATTATACAAATTATGAATTATATAAATAAGGCAGCTTAAACTTTAATATAACCCGTAAATATATAAATTATAATTATAAAATATAATTAAATTTATTATAATGACTCTTTACAAAAATTCTTTTTTAAAACTATTTATTTCTCCATTGTATATAGAGATTAGCAAATTATATGAGCATATAATGAAACCTTCCAAAAGTTGTTGAGATAATTAATTAGAGTGTCTGTAAAATTAAATTGTTTACCTAACAAAAATTAAATTAAAAATTTCTTGTGCACTTTACCTAATTAATTAAATATTTTCGAATAATTAATATACTATCATATTAAAAATTCATTCCAACACAAGTATCACGTTATTGTGTATAATCAAAGTGATGGGACAAAGAGGATCCTTTAACAATAGATTTTCGTACAACAATGTAGTGTAGTGAATTATGAGGCTGTTTTTCTTTAATTAGATTTTAAAATTTAAGTTTTGGGTATAATTGTTTTAGAAAAAAAAAAAGAGCGCTACGTCTAATGGAGTCTATTAGATGTAAATCGAATTTCTGTATAAATATCATACATATGATGATTTTTTTCATGTCTAGCCAAACTGATATATACTTATATTATTTCACAACCTATTTTTCAAATAAAAAGTCATATAGTGTTTAATTTTTGAATCTTATCATTCAATCAAATAATCTTTTTGATATATTAGTTAAAATAAATTTAACTGATATAACTATTCGAAATATGAAATTCACTAGTCCACTAATCCAAAGAGGGTCGGTTAACAATAGATTTATTTACACCAAAGGATGTGGTGGAGTGGATTAGTCTGTTTTCTGTTAATTAGAATTTCAAATTCAAGTTTTGGATGTAAAAATTTTTCTTAAAAAGGGTCTACCCGATATGAATCTGGATTAGTCAAATTCCAATGCAGATATTTTTTTTGCATGGCTAGTCAAATTGATACACACTTATATTATTTCACAACCTATTTTTCAAATAAAAGTCATATATAATGTCTACCTTTTGAATCTATCATTAAATAAAATAATATTTTTGATATATTAGTTAAATAAATTTATTTGATATAACTATTCTAAATATGAAATTAACTAGTCTACTAATCCAATCCATAGGGGTCATTAAAAAGAAAATCACTCCTTACTCGAGATTTCAATTCAAAAACTCGAGTGAAGAGGGTAATTAAGGATCGTGTTTATTCTTATAATAATATACATATAACCACATACCCTTAATGTATCATCCAAAAAATTACCCTTAATCACACTTCAATGTTTTGTTTGTAAATATATAAGATTTGGGAATAAAAAATATAATAGACATAATAAGACTTTATATCTATAATTTTGATTATTGTGTTCTATACCTTTTTTCATTTGTGATGGAGGTTGTAGTTTGTATATTTTTATTCTTTTATATATTTCGCTTGCGAATATACAAATAAAATAAGTATATACAAATTTATGTATTTATACATTTAAAAAAATTTCAGTTGTCCGTTATTTGTATATTCCGCTTGTCTATATACAAATAAGATAATTTATAGTATGATTTTTTCATAAATCGTATCCAAATAGCTAGAGTAAACTACTATACAAAATTTTGAATTCATACAATCAAGAATCGAATTATATAGAATTTGAATTATACAAATTAGACAAATAACAAAAATTTAAAAATTATTACCGCAAATTATAATTTTCTTAAACTTTACCTATAATACGTATTACCTAATATAGGCTAAATGTTTTTCATTAAGCATATTTTCCCTTCTAAATAAGAAACTACCGTCCAAATAAAAACTCATAATTTTGAATTCAACAAATGACCTTTCTTTTATAATATATTATCATTCGATATTTAAAATTTATTAATTCAATTAATACAAATATACACAATTCGTCTAATATAAGATTAATTAAAAAATATTATCATTTTCAAGATTCAAATTGGAATCATCTATTAAGAATAGAATAACCTTGTCTCCACTAAATATATTCATACTTAGATAAGAATATATACAAAGTCCAATAGATTAAATTCCTCTTTCACACCTTTCCTTGAAAGAAGGCATTTCATTCAAGTGTGAAAAGAGAAAATGTATTATATTGTGGTTGGTGAAATAAAGAAAAAGCTACTTTTAGACAAAGAAATTAAATAACAAACATGTAAATAAATATTAATAATATTAATATAGAAAAACAAATTAGTCTAGAACTAAATAAAGTGATAGGGTAGTGTGGTGGGGATGGGGGGTCAAGAAAATTCAGCTACCAAACCAAACTTTAGAAACTTTGAATCCGTCCAAGTGCCATGAATCAACTTTTCAACCGTATAATATCCATTATTATTAAAATATCACTAATTTTCAACAAACATTTTTATTAAAATATAGAAGAAATATAATATTTTTGATAGAATATTCATTTATACGATGATGAATGTAGAGTGTGATTGAAAATTAATAGCTTTTTGTCGATATTTATAAATATTTGTCTTTCTATAGTTATTATGATATATAAATTAAACTTGAAGTCGTTATAAAGATTCATAAACTTTAGCCAATTGTTGATAGACCAAGTAAGAGATTTTGGTCGGGAATTAGTGTGTTTTAGTTGTGTTTAAAATGTACTCTCTTCGTTTCATTTTATATGTCATTTTTTTACTTTGCACTTGCATAAAAAAAAGATGTATTTTTATTCTTTTACCCTTATTTAATATTTTCTTAAGTCAAGTTTATAATAAATAACGAATACATTATCAAAATTAACTAACTACTTTATCATGAGTATAATAGACAAAATATGATAATTTATGTACAAATTTTATAAAATGACAAATAATATAATCCAATTATTTATAAAAAGAATGAGATATAAAATGGAACCAAGAGAGTATATATTAATTAATCTAACTAAGGACATTGATAAATCATGATAACTATTCTTTTTAGAGTAATATACGTATTAATATGTTTCTTTAATTAATTTTATAGACATGCAAAATCTGTTAGAAGTTTTCTTTTTTATCTCATGTTTGTTGATTTAAACATTATGTCATTTAAGTAGTTTAGAACTATTCTATCATATACTTGTTATTTCCACTCATATATATATATATATATATATATATATATATATATATATATATATATATATAAAAGAATTTTGTCTCTTTTTGAAATTTTAAAAGTATTTATTAATCGATCACTTCTAACTTCATTTCACCTTCATCGATGACTTATGACACGTGTTTATAAATATTTGATTTTTTTTATAAAATGATTAGATTATATTTAAAGAATTTACATGGAGCATCTTTTTTTTAAGGGAAAGTTTAAATATAGCCACTTTAAAATAATTAATTATTCTCTATAGCTATAGTTTGATAATTATAATTTGTAGCTATATGTTATTTCGAGGAGAGAGGCAAGCGAGACTGGGAGAGAGAGGAGAGAGGTGAGAGAGAGGGGGAAAAGAGTGGGAGAAAGGTGAATGGTATTTGTATATTGGTTAGATAATTGTATATTATACATATGTAATTATTTATATGGCAAGAGAGATTGGGAGAGGGAGGAGAGAGGTGAGCGAAACTGGAAGAGCGAGGAGAGAGGCAAGCGAGAGAGGGCAGAGAGTGGGAGAGAGTTGAATTGTATATGTATATAATTGTATATAACTGTATATTATAAATATACATTTGTATAAATGGCAAGCCAGATTGGGAGAGGGAGGAGAGAGGCGAGCGAGATTGAGAGACAGAGGAGAGAGGCGAGCGAGAGAGGGCAAATAGTGGGAGAGAGGTGAATTGTATATGTATATAGGCTAAAGTTTTGTATATTATACATATTTATTTATATATCCTGACGAATTATACATATACAAACATGACTAATTATACAAACTCGAAGTCAGCTCACGTAATTAATATATAATGTTAATCGCTAGTGGTAATTATAGCAAACTATAACTATGATAAGTAATTAAATAATATAAGTTATTTATTCGCCTAATTTTTTCTTTTTTTAACTACTCTACTGTAGATATTACGTCTTATAAGATCCAATATAAATTGTTTTTTGGATAGAAAAAACACAAAAGTCAATAAAGTATTTTTGTTTCTAACGAAAAAACCAAAAGAAAATGCAATTTGGACATTAGATACTTATTTTAATTAAATGTTATTGTTAAAATAAGGAATAAAGTAGTATATAATTTCAAGCTCCTCTAAGTTGAATGGAAAATACAAGACAAACTTTGCAAGAATATATTTTTTTGGAAGAAGACAAATATTATGACTTTATGTCTTTATCCACATGGACACAACCAATTATATCATCTTAATTACTATTAAATTGCTTCCTAATACAATTGTGTGGTCGATATTGTTGCCAATATTACGTGGGTTAATATAGAGATTAGTAATGCAGGAATTATTATTATCAATTGTCTGATTCATTATTTTTTAATTAATTATGTGTGTGGTTTAAAATTCTATAAAAAAAAGTTCTTTTTAATTATATCCTTGAGTTATTATGAAATTTTTTATTTCATGTAATCGGTCAAGGTAGATAATTAACAGATAATATTATTTTTATTCGCATTTTTAACTAGTTAGGAGAATAAAAACTTTATTGCCATGTTCACTATTTTTTCACTTAAATTATATTAATAAATTAGAGTTGATATCTCAAAAGGTCACACAATTATAATAATTTATAAAAATTTTTTATTGAATTTTGTTTTGTATCAATAAATTAAAAAAAAATCTTTATCATAAAAGAAAATAAAAATAAACAATATATAGCAAAATTACTTAAACTACTTTTATACTCGAGATGTGTTTATATTATATATATATATATATATATATATATATATATATATTATATATATATATATGCTCTTGTTTTAGACTATTTGTGTAATGTTTAAGGGACTTCTGTTAAGAGACAATTTAACTTATGAATTGTTCTTAAATTCATACATCAACATTAGCATATTAGTCGGATTATCATATTTTATATTAATAATAAGTAGATTAAATAACTCATGTTTTAGAAATAAAAAGTTATATCTAAATAATAAAATTTGCAAACTAATTTATTTAAATAAATTTATTAGTATAAATATAAAATATAAAATTAAGAAAATAAATAAAATGATTAAAAAGATTTGAAGGGGTATTTTTGTGTTTACCTAGATTAGTCCCATAGCATTAAACTAATACCATCAGATGGAAGGTATTAGTTATATATCCTCTAATACCATATAGGGTGTATAACTAATCCATGAATTGATCCAAATTTCCTACCAAACATAGTATTAAATAATATTACACTTAATACTTGAACAATTTTCTCTAATACCCCCTGACAAATGACCCCTAACTTCATAAATACATTGGGGGTATTGTGGGTACATGATTCAGTTGGTTCAAAAATTTTAAATATCGAATTAAAATACTAGTAGTAAACTTTTAAATGTTTAAGTCAAACAAAATTAAAAAACCTTGATTTTTTTTTTGGATTTTGTCTGGTAAAATATTTATACATGTATATAATTAACTTGTACTCCTAATATTTCTTTGGTTCAACTAAAATATAATCATAAATATGTTTCTTAAGAAAATAACACAAAATATGAAATGAACGATGACACTAAAATATCCAACAAAAAATAGTAATAAAATCGCATAAAATAAATATTGCAAATTAATAAGTCATAGTAAAAATGATCATAATTTTAAAGTATTAAGTCATACTAAAATAAGTCTAATAAGTATGGAGGTATTACATGATTAAACATTAAAGAAAAATTAAAATTTAATTATGTACTTTAAATGTCTAAATCAATATAAAACTAAAAAAATAAATATCAACATTATTATCATTCTTATTTTTTTTTTTTTTTTTATCATTAGTACTAATTTGATTTTGAATTGAGTTTTTTTAGAAACTAATATCGAGGACTATTCAAAATTCCAAGTCTAAGAAAACTTCAAAAAAATATATGTTAAAAGATAAAAAATTATGAAAAATATAACTAAAATTAAACAATTATATCAAATAAATATTATTATGTATAACATAGATTTTAAAAATTATATAATAAAGTCAAGTTGATTTGACTCGGGTTGATTTTTTTTTTAATAGTTAAAATCAAACCAACCTAGTATTGTCGATTTCTTTTTCAATACCAAAATCAAATTAAACCAAACTATTAATTTTTTTTTGAATTAACTAAATTTGCAATTTAATTCAATTTGTACACCCTTATTCATCGCTATTCTTTATTATTCAAAACTAAAGCCACTCATATCTAATAGCTTAGAAAATTTGATACAATGAACTCGATGATATACTAACTTTAATTTGAGGAAATCATTTATAGACTTCTTTTTAATATCATTTACTACACCAACTTAATTATCGATACCTACTCTCCATACAAACAAAAATTCTTTAGTCAATACCTTTGATCAGAAAAAAAGACAGTGGCCCTACAAACATTTACTACTAAATTATCTATATATATATTGATCGCCACTTGTACTGCTTATTTTCTCCTAACAAATCTAGAGTGAGAGTTACTCAAATGGACTTTTTCTTTTGATTTGGTTTTGGTTTAATAACAGTAGATTTCTTTCATCTATCACACAAAATATTTAGGGCCCGTTTGGCCATAAATTTTCTAAATAATATTTGGAAAAAATTTAGCAAATAATGTTTGTTCATACAATTTGTCATTATTTGGCAAATATCTCAAATTTCCAAATACTAGTTTTTTCTAGTATTTGGGCCAAATCTCATTATTTGAGATATTTTAAAAATTAAAATTTTACCCCAATCTTTTATCTTTACCAAAAACACCCTCTCTAGTAGCTGCTTGTGTTGTATTACATAATTTTTTATGTGAACACCAAAATAGTGATGAAATATTTAGTGAATATAAAATAATGATATGATTGTTGATAAATTATTAAAATTGACTCTAGGTAACAAAGTCATGTGCTTTGTCTACTTCACGATGCATGGAATATGTTGTTGCACTCACTCTAAATTACCACATTGCTTTAGTTTCATGAACACTATTTGTTATTGTTGTAACGAACATTCAATTGACTTGTAATACAAACTTTAGTTAGTTTTGATAGTTTTTAAAACTTGTGTGTCAAAATCTTACTTTTCTAAAAAGGTGAAATATATTCCCAAATTTTATGGCCAAAAACATGGTGAAATTTCACCCAAATTTTCACTCAAATAATATTTGCCAAAAATATTTGAAAATCTATGGCCAAACGCTAGCTTAGTAGAGTCACTCAAATTACTAACAATATTTATATAAAGTACAATAACTACTATTATATATACACAGTAAAATTTAATAAATAAAAAGTAGAAATAAAGAGAATATTTTTCAAAAAATACTTATAAAAAATCTTGATTATTAATTATTGATCTGCTAAATGATTATAGCAATAATTATATTACTGTTAAATAATTATTACAGAATTCTTTATTTATATACAGATGTTAATTAATTAATTAATTTAATACTACCAATCAACACATATATCTGATAATTGAACAGTACATGAATGAAACATAATATATTTTACTTCTACTACAGCACCAAATTTGAAACATTCTATTCCTAACTTTTTGAGATTTTTTTTGTCTTAAAAATAATAATCTCAACCCAAGTGGGACCAAATTTTGAATAATTTTGTAAGTAACTACTTGTAGTTGTTTCCACATTAAATATATATTGAATAAGTAACATTTTTATGCTCACACGTTTGTATAGTCAAAAAAATACACGTAGCAATGAGGTATTTTACACAAAGAATGCAATATAATGATATAGTATCAAAATTATATTCAAACAAAGAGTTCAAGTCAAACAACTAAATAATTACATAATAATTTAGGTCATATACAATGATATATTTATAATGCCTAAATAACTAACTTTACTCTATCAATAATGAGATTACTTTATTTTAGAGGCTACCGTAAATTTTAACTTGTTATTAAAAGTTTATTGTTATATATTAACTTTTAACATGATTGATTTTGGAGATAAAATTAACTATAATTAAATGAAGGGGTTTATTTGTATCCGTATGAAAATTATATCGTATAAATAAGGTAGAAGTAGTACTTTTCATTTGTTCGTATTAAAAACTTAAGCAACAACATATATATAATAAGATATACCGTGCAACAAATAAAATATAAATTTAATAATGTAACTCTTACATAGTAAAAATAGAAATAATACTATTAATTTTTCTAAAAATTCTCTATAGTCAAGTGCTTCAAATCCAAATATTTACAAAAAAGTGAAACAATAAAAAGAATATGTCAATTAATAAGAAAAGTAGTACATAGATTCAAAAGGACAATAACAACAAGAAAATAATATAGTTATTAAAATATAATAGACAATAAATAATTAAAAAATATAAAAAGTAAGAAACTACATGTATATAATAAAACTAATATATACTAGCTACAACATACACAATTAACTTTTTTTTGATAATTATCTAAAATATGAAGAAAATATTATAGAAAACAATTTTTACCTTATGGAATCTATGCGACACAAATTCATATTTAAAAAATGAATATATTCACATCTTATAGATTTTTTATAAAGTTAACTAGTTCAATTATAGATCTTATCTGTCGCACCACGATCACACCACGATCACAAATTATATATATATATATATATATATATATATATGTATGTGTGTGTGTGTCTTTCTCATTCAACTACTACTATATAAGAAGATGTAAGCACAATACAAAAGTTTCATTCTTTTGACACAAAAAAAAAAAAAATTCAAAAGAAAGAAAAAATAGTTATCTTTGCATTTCTCATGAACTTCGGTGTCGTGTTAGGTTTCTATTGTTGGGGTTGGGAGTTCTTAACTGCCCTTCTTCTTTTCTCCACTCTTTCTTCTATCTAACTAAATAATTTCAATAATTTCTACAAAAAAAATAATTCAAAAATCCCAAAAAGGGGTTGATCATTTTGTGTTTCTCTACTCATTTCACCAATTTTCTTGAAAAAAAACAAAAAAAAAGTTCATTTTTTGTGTGTTTAATTTCTTGTTTTTACCAATTTTCTAGGTTTTCAAAAACTCCAACAACAAAACAAACCAAAAGGGGTTGCTTATTTTGTGTTTCTCTACTCATTTTACCAATTTTCTTGAAAAAAAAAATCTTTCTTTTTTTGTTATGGGGGTATTAGAAGAAGGTCAAGTAAGTGATGAAAAGACTTTGTTAGAGTATGTTGTGATGAAGAAGTCATCACCATCACCATTTTTATTGAAAACCTACATGTTGGTGGAAGATCCGGCGACCAACGACGTCGCTTCTTGGAATTCCGATGGATCGGCGTTTGTTGTATGGCAGCCGGCGGAATTTGCAAGGGATTTGTTACCTACACTCTTCAAACATAGCAACTTTTCAAGCTTTGTTCGACAACTTAATACCTATGTAAGTTTTTAATATATTCGTCTTCGATATTTATATCAGATCAATGAATATAACATTAAGTTTTTCATATATTTATTTTTAATATTTATATTAAATCAATAAATATAACATAAGTTTTTAACATATTTGTCTTAAATATATTTATCAGATTAATAAATATAACAAAATATATATTATTAAGAAAATATAATTTTTTTTGATATTATTTTGTATCGAATCAATGAATATAATATAAGATGATTTTCTCCGATGGAAGTGGAAATGTACTTGTCGGAATTTATTTCGATAATATATATATATATATAATAGTTGCCGACAAAAATATCCATTGAAAAAACGTGTATACAAACACGTGTTGAATTAATTTTTTATGTTTGTCCAAAAATTATTCCCTACTAAAAAGAAGTCCTTTAAGAAAATAAATCGGTTTCTCATTTTAGAAATTTTATTTTTTCGCCCGATTTTTAACCCCTCCCACCCATCACCGGCCAGCCCCTCCAACCCCAACCCCCCTTCCGAAAAGGTTAATTTTACTTTTGAAAAATATTTTCAACTTTAAATTTTTATTTTTAAATCCTACCCTTCCCGCCATCTCCCTACCCACCCCCTACCACTCCCAATTTTCTTTTTTAAAACATATTATCAAGTTCAAATTATTATTTTTTCACTCCTATCCTCCCTCCTTGCCCCCCTCCACCCCCAAAAATAATTTTGTTTTTAAAAAGTATTTTAAATTTTAGAAATTATTTTTTACTCTAATAAAAACAAAAAATGTTTCTTAAAAACATTTTTCATTTATAAATTAAACACTAAAAAATCATTTCCGGAAAATATTTTCTATTCACCAACCAAACATGAGAAAATAAGTCCAAAATCTACTTGTTTTCTAGAAAAACATTTTCTAGGAAATGGAAAACATTTTCCTTCATACCAAACGCACCCTTAAAGTAAAAATGATTTAAAGAACACAACTTAACTTTTGTTACTCCCTCTGTCTCAATTATATGAGATCTTTTATGCATCAGTTTAAGTTTGATCGAAAATTTGAGCTTTTTAATTTTTTTGAAATGAAATTTATATATTTGTAAATTACGTAAAAGGTACTACACGAGTCACAATAATTGATAATTCAAAATGTTTAAAGGATCTATGAAAAATTTACCTTCAAAGATAAACTTGTTTAACTCTTGAAATCCGAAAGGTGACGTATAAAATGAGCCTGAGAGAGTATTCTTAATACAAATTAAGATTACAAAGGATTTTTTTGTGGGCTCAACTAATAGAATTACATATCATGATTATGGAGTAGACATTAAAATAATGATTATATTATTGACATTAATCATACTAGCTAAGAGCTTAGGTTAATAATTATGATTATTATAGGCTATCAAGACAAGATGCATGTATTGCTAGTTGTCAAAAGTAGTCACAAAATAGTTAATCACTTTGGATTAAGTTTGTCTTATTTGTATACTTTTCAATTAACATGTGTAATAATAGTGTTTTCACTAATTAAGTGGAAAGGTTCGTGGAGATTAAAAAAGTGCACTATTTTTCGTGGATTAATTAAGAAGCTTCTCTTTTTTTTTTTTTTTTTTTTTGAGGTAATTATTGTTTAAGTTTGAGATGAGTTTTTTTTTTGGATGGAATGTTTATTTTTCATATGATTGTTTTGAAATTTATTATAATCATCCATTTTGCATAAATAACATTAGGGTTTTCGTAAAATTACAACAAGTCGATGGGAGTTCAGTAACGATAAGTTTAAAAAGGGCGAAAAGAATTTACTCTGTGAAATTCGTCGAAGAAAAGCATGGACAAATAGGCAACAACCAAACAACAAGAAAGACAATATTATAGAAGAAGATCAAAGATCATCATCATCAACTTCATCATCATCTGAATATATGAATCTTATCGACGAAAATAAAAGGTTGAAAATGGAAAATGGAGTCCTTAGCTCTGAGCTTTTACTCATGAAAAACAAGTGCAAAGAATTAATGAATATTGTTACAATATTTGCTAAAAATCCAGAGAAAGAAGAAGATGAAAAAAAACCAATGTTATTTGGAGTAAGATTAGAAGTTAAAGAAGAAATGGAGAGGAAGAGAAGAAGAGTTGAACTTAATGAAATGGCTAGTGTTTTTCTCTCTCAATTATGCAAATAAAGTAGAAATTTAGAGAGAAAAAATCTATATGTAATAGTTGTATTATGCTATTTTGTATTATTTCATCCAAAATTAATGGTCTTAATTAGCATGTAGTGACTACTAATTAAGTGGAGACATATACCTAAGTTGTATAAATTATGCAAGTTTTATTTTCACGTGAAATGTTAATAAATCATTTGCTTTTCAAAACTATGCATTCCAAGTTAATTTGCTTTATTAAGCTTTTTAGCCATAGTTAGCAATTTAATATATATATATATATATATATATATTATATATATATATATATATATAATATATATATATATATATATATATATATATATATTTTGACTGTTAGAACATGTTACAATGATATGTCGATCAATATCATGGCTTAAATATTGCAAAGAGTGATCAAAGCTTTAATATGTATGAAAAGTAGAGTTCGGAGTCTAAATAATATAAAATATTAATAAAAATTTTAAAATGGTATATAAAATTTTATATTAATCAAAACGACAAAATCGCTGGAACAACAGCGATTTAATTATTTTTTAAAAGAAAATCGCTGCAGTAACAACGATTTTGCTTTTATCGGTGGAGGAAATCGCGTTGTTCCAACGATTTTGCCATTTTGATTAATATAAAATTTTATATACCGTTTTGTTAATATTTTATACCCTTTAAGCTCCGGACTCATGAAAAGTAATACTTGATTTATATATACAATATAGTTTTCCGATGAAGAGTGTTCAAATATAATCACCTTCGCTAGCTATAGCTTCGTCTATGATATTAATATTTTGTATGTTGATATATTCTCTCCGCTTATTTTTACTTGTTCATTATACTAAAATTCGATGTCCACTTTTATTTGTTCAATTTGAAAAATTAAGAAATAATTAACTATTACATATCTATTTTATTCTTATTATTAAATATTATTTATAATTAAGAATAATTTAGTAAAATTTACATTTTATTTATTATTTTTTGGTGAATTTTGTCAAGTTAAATATAAATCAAATAGATATGAACGACGTAACATTCAGACTTCCTCAAAACATCAAAAGAAACGTGGCATTGCATGAAAAAATAGAAACGTAGAGATGGTCAAAATCATAGAGATTTTATATTCTGTAATTGATCAGAGATTCAAAATTCAACTTTTATGTTATGTGGGTCATAAAAAAAAATAAAATGACAAAACAATGTTCAATGAAATTGAAATACATAACACAAATAGGATAAGATAGACTTTTGAAGAATTTAAAAGTAATGATGAGAATTTTCAAAGTTTGACCAAATATTAAAATTATTAGCAAAGTCGAAAATTAAAATTTATAAATATTAACTTGTTATCAAATTCATAACTCATTTATTCAGTCATTGTTTCCGATATTAAACACACACACATATATTATTTTTGATGAACTTTTTACTACAAATTTTAAGAAAAAATATTTTATTTATCACAAGTCATATTATTTCCTCCATCACTTTTTTACGAGTTTCATATTAAAACTATTAAGAGTAATTGTATTTTCTATTTGAGCTATCACAAACTATTTATCAAAACTACTAGATCAAGTGTTTGAATTATACAATCGCTAAAAAGCGCATGGCACCTAAAAATTCTATCCACA
>JAKWIY010002674.1:0-139840 GCA_027704805.1 Solanum corneliomulleri | reverse complement strand
AATGTTTGTGTACTGCATAATTTGTATGTAACATAATATAGTGTTTGTAGTTGTAATGACTGATAGGTTTTTAAGTATTATTTTCTAAATTTCACGATATTAAATCGCGCACTTCGCGAGAGTATGTTTACTAGTATATTAGAAGGAGAGTCTTATGGTCGCCTATGTAGCCGACCACAGGCAAAAGCCTAAAATGTGCCCACCAATTTCCAAAAATTTTTTTTTTTTTTTTATTTAATTTTTTTTTTTTCAAAAATTAGTCTTCCTCTTTCATGAAAAGATGTGACTTTTATGAAAAGTTATAACTTTAATAAAGTGTTGCGACTTTTATCAAAAGTTGTGACTTTTATAAAAAGTTGTGACTTTAATGAAGACTTACGAATTTTATGAAAAGTTGTGACTTTTATGAAAAATTGTGACTTTAATGAAGAATTGAGACTTTATAAAAAAGTTGAAATTCTTACAAAAGGTTGTGAACTTTTCGTAGGGTTGAAGCTTTTATAAATAGTTGTAACGTTTTTGATAAAACACAATAAATAGTGCTTCACACTACCCTTTGTTGTCTATAAATAGTGGGATTTCCTCTCATTCACACTACCCTTTATTCTACTTCCGCAAAATTAAATATTTGTTTACTTTGTTCCTGTTGAGTGACTTACTTTGATACCATTGTTTTTGTATCAATAAGTTGGTGGATAAAATTGTTCTATCCTGAGAGGATGTAATTCTTTAAACCTCTGGTATTGGAGGGGAACAGTTTTCTTAAGGGGATATTGTGAATTTAGTGGACTCGAGTTTTTCCTTTCTATTTTTACATATCCTTGTATTTTTTCACTATCATTAATTTACACGTATGATATTAATTGTTGTGTTTGAGTACATGTTTTAAACTCTTTTTTTTATGTTTCTTAAAAGTTATTGTCTCCGGTTATATTGAACATATACGCATATATTACATATATTCGTTCTGCAGAAAATAATTATTTTACTAAATTCCAAGAATTTATGTTTTGATATTCTATATTTAATTTTATAATATAAAAGTTATATATAGGCGTATATATTGTCTATTTTTACATTGGTATGAAATTTTCCACTTATCAATTGAAGAAAATCATTATGCAAGTTTAAAAGTTATAATTGATTTCATGTTCAAGTGTAATTTTTTTTGAATATGTCAAAGAAAATTTGAATTTTCTCCTAAGACATATATCACAACTATATAACTTATGCAATCTAAATGTTTCTTTATATTACGAAATGTCTTTGCATGGTAAATGTGATTCGGTTATGAACTAGTTATGAAACTCTTTTATGTGAACCTAATGTGTAAATTACTCTATGATAAAGAAGGATAACACCGAGTGAGTATGGTAAGGGGAAGTAATTCTAGTTAGTATGAGACTAGATTACAAAGTATGCCCTTCATATTCCCTAGCTATGTGCCTACATGAGATGTGTCTATGTTCTACCATTGGCAAGTAGAAGAACCTCATCGGAGTAGGATAGAACTCCGGATTCCATGTCTTCTAATATGGTCTATGTCGGTTATTGTCTATTCTCATCATGTGGAATACCTATAAGCATTAGATAGGTTTATGAAGTTTAGGTGGTGTTATTGGACGCTATCTAGACATTGCATAATTGGCATTAAAAGTGTTATTTGGAGTTCCTAGGTCTGTCCAAGATTATTATTTGAATGTCCTTTATGTGATATATGAGTCTTAATGAACTAATGAACTAATGACTTATGTTATGAAGTATGTTAATAAATGAGTAACTAATCTAAAGTGACTTAAGGATTCCTTAGCAAAAGTGTGAAGAGCTCATAAAGGATGATCTCTTCGTGTCTTATCTTTGGAAGTCTTGAGGATGACTCTAGTTAGGGAAGTTGAGTGATTTTGTGGACATGATCTAAACCTTAGGTATTCTTAAGGATTACGTAGGTAATATTGAAGAGGTCAAACATGGACATTATCTTCTTGATTTAATTGAGAAAGTCTTTTGATATCCTTTGGAAGGAGAATGTCATATCACCTATATGTTGATGTTTGATGTCTTTTAAGTATGTATGTGACTCATTATAAGTAGTCTTGAGGATCATTTAGGCATGCCTAGATAGGGTGTATGAGTTATCTCTCTTGGTGTTGCTTAAGTGAGTATTAGGATATCTTTAAGTGGGATAATTACATTCTAGGGATGTCTAAAGCTAAGTGGAAGAACGTCACCGTAACAGTGAATATAGTCACTGTACAGTGAAGTGAGTTCAAAGTAAAGTGTTCTAAAAAATATAATTTTTTTAATCATTTTCTTATTTGTTTCTAAGTTTTTAAATGTAGTTTTTATGATTATAATATGATTTTTAAATGAAAAGATGCATATTTTCCAATAAATGTCCCTTTTCATGATTTTTATGCATTAAGCCATACTTAGTACTTGTGTTGTACTAACTCCATGCTTTCATCTATCCATATCGTTCTTGGTATATGAGGAGCTTTGAGAAGTGAAGACTATCATTCTTTCAAGAGAAGTTGAAGTATGTCCTCACTTGACTCGAGGGCATATATGTCTTTTATGTTTTCATTCAAAGTAATGTAATAGACTAAGTATTTCTATATTAGTATTTTATATGGGTCGTGTCCCAGTGTTCTCGTGTCTTAAGATGATGAGATTGAGATTTAGTATTTTCTATTACTTTTATATGAAAGAGATTTAAATATTATGTTATATTTTGTGAAATTTTTTAATTTGGCACTACTTTTCACTACGTTTATGCGATGAATTATATGAAAGGGCTTATATAGGACCTCCTAGAGGTCGAATACGCCGGTCTCAATACGAGATTGTGCCCTAACTTCTAGGGTATGGTTTTGGGATGTGACAAGCTTGGTATCAGAGCTTAGATTTGTGAAAGTAGTATTAGGAATTGAAAAGTCTCATCAAGTCACCTCTAGTAGAGTGTTGACCATCAGTTGAGTCGCGACACATCTATGGGCGAGAGACTATAGGACGATAGAGTTGCCCTTCTTTTCTACTCCTATGTTGTGCGGTAGAGTATGTTATGAGTATCCTTCTTAATAAGTTTTCTTGTGTTTCTAGGAGATAAATACTATAAGGATGTCCGCTAGAAGGTTGGAAAAAGCGAGGATGAATAAGGAGATTCCTCCTCGATTTGAGCAAGTTCCTCAAGGTGGGCAAGATGTCCAAGGTGTTCAAGGCGCCCAAGTGCCTCCCCAAGGTGATCATGTTCCTAATGTGGAAGGAGGTATTGAGGTTCTGGAGATGTCTAATAGGGAGATTAAGAGGCTTTGATTGCTATATCTTAAGTCGTACTATGCAAGCTGATATGAGTATGATGCCTAGGGCAAATGTGGGGAGATCACTATGACATCTAGGTTGAGAGACTTCGCGAGGATGAATCCTCCTATCTTTCTTGTCTCTAAGGTGGGAGAGGATCCACAAGAGTTCCTTCATGAAGTGTAAAGAATTTTCAGTGCTTTGAGGGTTACATCAAGGGGGAAGATAGAGTTGGCTTCGTACCAATTGAGAGATGTTTCTCAAATATGGTACACTCAATGGAAGGACAATACGCTGGAATAATCGGGTCCTATTGAGTGGGATGAATTTAAGGAAACTTCTCTTGATAAGTACTTTCCCCAAGAGAGGAGAGAAGTTAAGGTGGAGGAGTTTATTAATCTCAAGCAAGGAAAATGAGTGTTGAGGAGTACTCTTTGAAATTCTCAACATTATCTAGGTATGCCCCTTCTCTTGTGATTAATCCAAGAGATAAAATGAGTCATTTTGTGATGGGAGTAGCCGAATTGGTGATGGAAAATGCCGTACCGCTATGCTACATGATGATATGACCCTAGCTAGACTCATGGTGTATGCACAAACAATTGAAGAGTATAAATTTAGGAGGATGGCTAGAAGTTTGAAAAGGAGTGATGCTAGTGATCAAGAGCAAACTAGGTTTAAAAAGAGGGTCCAAACTCGAAAAGAATCTAGGAGTGCTAAGTTCAAGGTTGAGAAATTAGGTGTGGTCCAAGGATGGTTTGTGCCAAGTGTGGCAAGAAACATGATGGTGAGTGTCTATTGGATACCGGGAGTTGCTTTGGTTATGGTAAGGAAGGACATAAGGTGAAATGATTGCCCTATGATTGCTTTTAGAGGAAGAGAGGGTAAGCAAGTTGCTCCTAGTGTTTCAAAGGATGATGCTCCAACAAAGAGGTGTTTCTATGCACTCCGGACTAGAGGAGAGAAGCCGGATGAGAGTGGTGATGATGTTTGTAAGTTCTCTTTCTTTATATTTATATGAGTTCCTTCTAAGAGGGGGAGTGTGGTTAGTAAATGGGATAGAATGGTATAGAACTTGTGCTTGTGCATGATGTTTAGGAGTTTGATTGAAATTGAATTTCATTAACTGCTTGCATTGTGAATTTTATGAAGCCATGACTAAGTTGTAAGATGTGTTTATATGATGTTACTTTGCATATTAGCATGTTTATATTATGAATTGCCTAAAATTTGGATTTTTGAAAAAAAAAATGGTGGAATCATTGTATGCTTGAAAAAGTTCAGTGTTAATTTTTTTGTAAAATGACTAATTGATTCTTTGGTCTAAAATTGTTGTAAAGTTGTTAGAACTTATGTATATAAATATGATATAGAATATAAAATAAGTTTTTACTATTTGGAATAAAGCATGTGAGTTAGCATAATGAGTTACAGAATTGTTTCTAGTTTCTTATTGTGTTGTAGATCTCTTGGCTATGTGAGATTGATGTTTTCCTCTTGGTAATGTGTTACGTGGTTTGGTTATTAGCTTCTAGTTGAATCTCTATTCTTGGAAGTGTTCGGAGAGTGGCAAGTGTAATTCGATGACGACTGTTGTCCAAGTGGGGAGATTGTAAGACCCCGAAAATGACTTAGGTTAACTAGAGCCTAATATGTAGGTATTGATTATCTAAGGTACTAAATAGTTCTAATGTATGGTATACAGGCAGTCGCTAATGTATTAGGTGCATAGGAAGTCAAACGTCAAGGGACGACCAAGATGTTCGACGACTAAGTCACCTATGTGCCTCATATGTGGTTCTATGTGCTTATATGTATTTCATGAGGTTATAAGGTTCATAAATGAGTTATTATAGCATGTTTAGGAAGTGTGTCAAGTTTTGTGTTGTTTGGAGGTCCAACGTCCAAGAACGTCCATGACGTTCGAAAGTTGTACCTTGAAATGACCTTTTGTTTCCAGGCGTGTTTTGTCGAGTTTAATGTGTTCGTTTTAGACAAAATTTATGTGAGAGGTTTTTACCTCATAGACGATCGTATTTGATTGGAAACGTCCGGGATATGATCCCCAAGGACCAACCAAGGGTCCTTGAGGAAGGACCCATGTTGGTGACCAAAATTGCCTAAGTGCAGTCCACCTATGGAGGGCAATCGACATCCAGTGGCCTGGTTGATGCCCCGTAGAGGGTGGGCGTCCTTTGGTCCTTATCCCGAGGAGCAAGAATCCTAGTTGGAAGTCTCTGAACCCATCAACGAAGGCCAACACGACCCATAACTGGGCTTACGCCCTATAGATAGGGAAGTCGTCGATGATGTCATGCCTGCGTGCAGTTTCAGTGTTAAGTCTAGGGGTGAACTAGTTAATTCACCCCACTTCTAAATGTATGGTTCGGCGGTTTATTAAGGGTCTTTTGGGTATTTTACATGAGTATATAAGTGTTTAACACTTCGAATATTTCATTCTTCCAAATCAAAAACCCCACATCCCTTAGAATTCTCCTAAAGTCTCCATTGAAGTACAAAATCAAGGAAGAACTTGGACGTTTTTAGTGGAAATTCTTCATAAAAGTGACGAATTATCATCATTGAGGTATGCTTTTTGATCCTTGAAGCTCGTTCATCAAGGAGCCCAATCATCGAGATGTTTTCTAATGTTTTCAAAGTTGAATTGCCCAATTTCATGATTCTACCATGGGTTCTTGCATTAATGATTTCTAAACATTGACTTATAATTTAATTGTTATTGTATTTATTATTTTAACCTAAGTTACCTATGAACTCATGAGTTAGATGAACCCTAGTTTTTGACCAAGTTTTGGGTTAGTTGATATTGATCTAATATTGTTGAATTCTAGTGTATAATTCTATGGGATTTCTAATGATGTAATAATAGTATTCAATACATATCTAGTTTGTATAGATTGATTAATTTACATTGGTTTGACCTAGTTCATTGGTTAATGTAGTTTTTATGTTGAATTGTTTAATATGTCCTTGGGTAAGGGTCTTGTGTTATCGAATTGAGTAAGTTGACTTTGGATTGAAGTGTTGAGGATGATGTGGGGGTATGATGCCCTATTTCCTTTAACTTGATGTTATTTATACTTCAATTCTAATGTGATTGGTATGGTCCACTTATGGTGGCAGTGTTATGTATTTTACTTGCAATTGATGTGGCCTTGTTGGCGTTACTTTATGTATTATGATGATTATGGCCTATTGGGAACTAAGTGAAGTAATATGCCTATTTGTGTAGTTTGATTATGTTAAGAATGACATTATCCATCTACATGTGAAATCATATATGTATTTTTCTATTCATGTTGTCTTAGGTGATCATGTTAGACTATGACTTTGACTTTATGTGTATAGTGCTAGCGTTGAGTCTTGGTTATTCCTATATAACTATATGAGTCTATGTGGATTACATTGATGATTTTATGATAGTATATAGGATGGCTTGAAGATTTTAGGGTTGTATCTAGGTGTTTCTAGAATGACTTGCCTTATGAGTTAAAAGTGAACTATGTGGTGTCTAGTCTTGGTTAACTTGTGTCCCTTGCTTGATGTATATATAATCATGAATATGTGATGTATTGATTTAGGGTGTTATAACTCTTAGTATTGAATATAATTCTTAGTATTGAATGTATGAATGAGACGTGACCTTAAATGAACCTATGAGAGTCCTTTATGTGAAAACCTTGACTTAGTGGTAAGGTTAAGATTGTAGAAGTTGTAAGCCGTAATGGTATCCTTAAAAGTAAAGGAATGATGGAATTAAGATTAATTGGATGGAACACCATCATATTAATCCTTAGGAAAGTCATCATGAGCTTCTTATCCCCATTGTGAGGTAGCCCTAGTGGACCTTCTTTGGTATGGTAAAATGTGATTCGGTTATAAACTAGTTATGGAACCCTTTTATGTGAACCTAATGTGTAAATTACTATATCAGAAAGAAGGCCACCACTGAGTGAGTATGGTAAGGGGAATTAGTTCTAGTTAAGTATTAGACTAAATTACAAATATGCCCTTTATATTCCTTAACCATGTTACTACATGGGATGTGTCTACGTTCTACCATTGACAAGTAGAACAACCTCATCGGAGTAGGATAAAACTCTGGATTCCATGTGTGGCTATCATGGTCTATTTCGGTTATTGCCTATTCTCTTCATGTGGAACACCTATTAGCATTAGAGAAGTTCATGAAGTTTAGGTGGTGGTATGAGACGCTATCTAGACGTTGCACAATAGTCTTTAAAGGTGTTATTTGGAGTTCCTAGGTCTTGTCCAAGACCATTATTTGAATGTCCTTTATGTGAGCTATGAGTCTTAATGAAATAATGAACTAATGACTTATGTTAAGAAGTATGTTGATAAATGAGTACCTAATCAAAAGTGACTTAAGGATTCCTTAGCAAAAGTGTGAAGAGGGCATAAAGGATGATCTTGTCATGTCTTATCTTTGGAAGTCTTGAGGATGACTCTAGTTAGCGAAGTTGGTTGATTTTGTGGACATGATCTAAGCCTTAGCTAGTCTTATGGATTAGTTAGGTAATCTTGAAGAGGTCAATCATGGACGTTATCTTCTTGATTTACTTGAGTAAGTCTTTTGATATCCTTTGAAAGGAGAATGTCATATCACCTATGTGTTGATGTTTGATGTCTTTTAAGTGTGTATGACTCATTATAAGTAGTCTTGAGGATCATTTAGGCATGCCTAGAGAGGGTGTATGGGTTGTCTCTCTTTGTGTTGCTTAAGTGAGTCTTAGGATAGCTTTAGGTGGGATAGGGGGTGTCTAAAGCTAAGTGGAAGAACTTCACTGTAACAGCGAATGTAGTCACTATACAGTGAAGTGAGTTCACTGTTAAGTGTTCTAAAAAATGTGATATTTTGTTTAATCATTTTCTTATGTGTTTCTGAGTTGTGAAATGAAGTTCTTAGGATTATAATATGATTTTTAAATAAAAAGATGCATATTTCCAATAAATGTCCGTTTTAATGATTTTTATGCATTAAGTCATACTTAGTACATGTGGTTGTACTAACTCCGTGCGTTCATCTATCTATATAGTTCTTGGTATGTGAGGAGCTTTGAGAAGTGAAGACTTGGACCGTAGCATTCGTTCAAGATAAGTTGAAGTATGTCCTCACTTGAATTGAGGGCATATATGTCTTTTATGTTTTCATTCAAAGTGTTATAATAGACTAAGTATTTCGATATTTGTATTTTTTATGGGCCATGTTCCAAGTATTCTCGTGTCTTAAGATGATGAGATTGAGACTTAGTATTTCCTATAACTTTATATGAAAGAGATTTTGAAGACTATGTTATATTTTGTGAAAATTTTTAATTCGGTACTACTTTTCACTATGTTTATGGGATGAATGATATGAAAGGGCTTGTATAGGACCTCCTAGAGGTCAATTACGCCGGTCTCAATCCGAGATTGTACCCTAACTTCTAGGGTTTGGTTTTGGGATGTGACAATATGCAAGGACATTCTAGTGAACAATGTTTCAAGTTGAAGTTTTGTGATCACTGCAAATCTGGAGGTCATCTTAGAGAGACTTGCTACCAGCTGATTGGATACCCTGCAGATTTTAAATGAAAAAGAAGGCTAATGTGGTAACAACAAATGGATGTTAAGGAGAAAAGCAGTCAGGACAAGGACAACAGATTCAAGGTAATAACGTTGCTAATTTTCCCCCCTGCTCAGTATGATGAAATTGAGCAGCTCTTGCGTAAGTCAAATCTTGGAGAAGCAAGTGCAAGCATGGCTAGGACCAAAGTTAATATTGCAGGTAATGTAACATATGGTTGTAAGGATAATTGCATTTGGATTATTGATACGGGTGCCACTAATCACATGGTTGGTACTGACAAGATGTTGTTACATGTTGCACAAGTAGGTCATACGGGTTCAGTACAACTGCCCAGTGGAGAGGCTACTAAGGTGTCTTCAATTGGAAAATGTCAGTTAGATGGAGGTGAGCAAATTACAAATGTCCTTTGTGTACCCGTGTTTAAATTCAATCTCTTATCTGTTTCGAAGATAACAAGAGACATGAATTGTTGTGTATCTTTTTTCCTGAATTCTGTGTTTTTCAGGACCTCCTCACTGGGAAAGTGAGGGCGATTGGTAAAGAGGATGAGGGATTACACATATTACAAGTAAGAAAAGGACAACATGATACAATTCTTAAGAAATCTTTTGCAGTACAAGGATTAGTAGATGCAGCGAATGGCATAGAATATTAGGACATGTCCCTATAAGATTGCTTCGGAGATTTACTTGCTTTAAGAATAATTCGAATTTTTATTTGGATACATGTGATGTTTGTCCTCTTGCTAGGCAGACCAGGCTTCCTTTTCTTGTTAGTACTAGTAAATCAGATGCTTTGTTTCAATTGTTTCAAATGGATGTTTGGTGACCTTATAGAACTGAAACATATGATGGCATGAGATTCTTTCTTACCATTGTTGATGATTAATCTAAATGGACTTGGGTTTTTCTAATGAGGTTGAAGTCTGATGTGATTTTCCTTCTTAAAAGTTTCATTGCTGTGGTATCTACTCAATTTAATTGCAAAATTAAGGTCATTTGATCTGACAATGGATCAGAATTTGTCAACAAGACTTGTAGTGATTTGTTCAAATCTTTTGGAATCCTTCATCAGTGTTCATGCCCTTACACTCCACAAAAAATGGTGTTGTGGAGAGAAGACATAGGCATATTATGGAAGTTGCAAGGGGTATTAAATTTCAAAGTCAACTCCCAGCTACATTTTGGGGCACCTGTGTTGAGGCAACTATATATGTGATCAACAGAATTCCTTCTATTTTGCTTGCTAACAAGTCTCCGTTTGAGTTACTCTACAAACGAGAACCAAGCATATCTCATCTTCAAGTTGTTGGTTGTGAATGTAATGCTACTAATTTTATCAAACAAGATAAACTTACTGCTAGATCTGTCATATTTGTATTGGTTGGATTTTGCTCCCGCCAGAAAGGCTATAAGCTTCTTGATTTGAATACCCACAAAATATTTGTGAGTCGAGATGTCATGTTCATTGAATACATTTTTCCTTTTCTGTTATTGAACAGGTCAGAAGAGTTTCACCCTCATTTTACACCAATGGACCCATATGCTGATGCACATGCTTCTACGGATCAGAATACATCTACTTCTCCGACTACTGCAATTGTTGAGCCATCTGTTATAACTCCTGACCAGACAGAGGATATTGTTGCATCATCTGAATCTCAAGATACAACTTCACTACCAACACAATCAATCAGGTCACGTAGATTAGTAAGACCACCTATTTGGTTCAAGGATTATATTCCAAGTGTAAAAAGCAAAGCTCATCATTGCAAATATCCCATCTCAGATGCTATTGCTTATGGTTCATTGTCATCTTTTTATCAGAGTTTTATCTCTAAATTCTCTCTTGAAACTGAATCAAAATCCTATATTGAGGCTGCTACAGATTCTAGGTGGGTGACTGCGATGCAAGAGGAAATCGCAGCCTTAAATAATAATCATACTTGGGAAATTGTTGACTTACCATAAGGGAAGAAAGCCATTGGCTGTCGATTGGTTTACAAAATTAAGTACAACACAGATGGATCCATTGACAAATTTAAAGTACGATTAGTTGCTAAGGGATACAATCAAAGAAAAGGATTGGATTTTTAGGAAACCTTTTCACCAGTGGTGAAAATGGTCACTGTACAAACAGTGATTTCTATGCTGCAGCTAAAGGATGGGAAATACATCAAATGGATGTGAACAATACTTTTTTACAAGGTGATCTGCATGACGAAGTGTACATGACAATACCACAGGGTTTCACGGATACAGGGGAAAAGCAAAAGGCATGTAGGTTGCTTAAATCGGTCTATGGGCTCAAACAAGGTTCGACTTCAGTGGAACATCAAGTTCACATCAACTTTAATAAGTGCTGGCGTCACTCATAGTCAACATGACTATTCTCTTTTCATTAAGAAAGCAGCAGGGAAGATCAATGCTTTCCTGGTCTATGTCGATGACTTGTTAATTACAGGAAATGATTTTCAATTGATTGCAGATATAAAATTGGCATTACAGACCAATTTTAAAATTAAAGATCTTGGTGATCTGCATTGAGTTTGCCAGGAACTCGACAGGCATAGTCATGCATCAGAGGAAGTATGTGTTAGAACTCATTTCTGATCTTGGATTGTCCAGTAGTAAACCAGTTCACTCTCCTATGGAATTAAATGTCAAGTTCACCACCATCGCTTTGATAAACACATTGGCACCACTACTTCAGATACAACTTTATCGGATCCCAGCAGCTATCAAAGACTCATTTGTCTACTCATTTACTTGACAGTCACTAGGACTGACATTTGTTTCCCTCTACAATGTGTGATTCAGTTCATGCAGAATCCCAAGTCATGTCATATGGAGGCTGCTTGGAGGATTGTTAGACACCTCAAGTTTTGTCCTTGATTGGGCATTCTCCTGTCTTCTGTTCCTTCTTCGCAGTGGACTGTTTATTGTGATGCAGATTGGGCCGCTTTCCCCAATACTAGAAGGTCTGTTACAGGTTATATAGTTAAGCTTGGTGACTCCCTCATTTCTTGGAACTCGAAAAATAAAGTTACTATATCTCGGAGCTCTGCTGAAGCCGAGAATAGAAGTTTAGCCTCAGCGGTGGCTGAAATTGTTCGGCTAGTTGGACTATTTTCAGAATTGGGTTGGCCTCTCCTGTTTCCTGTTCCGGTTTATTGTGATAGCAAGGCTGCCATGCAGATTGCTACCAACACAGTAATCCATGAACACACGAAGCATATTGACATTGATTGTCACTTTATTAGGGAAAAGCTCCAGCAAGGCCTGCTCAACACTTTCTATCTTGCCTCATCTAATCAATTGGCAGATTTGTTGACTAAGGGTCTTAGTTGTTTGCAGCATTCTCACCTTTTGTCCAAGCTAGGCATGCTAAATATCATCTCTGTGCCTAGCTTGAAGGGGGTATTGAGTATCCAGCTGTCAATACAAGCAATTAGTTGAGAACAATTAGTTAATTGCTAATCTCGATTAATTTGTTAACTAATATTCCAGTTGTAATAGTTTGTTAGTTAACTAGCTACACTAGCTACTGATTAGTTTTAAGTCTACCATAGTTAGATTCCTTTATACTCTACTATAATTAGGATGTCTATAAATAGCTTGTATTATATTTTTTTCATTCAAGCTTTAATACAATAAAACAATTATTTTGTTCTCTTCTTAGATTATTAAACCGCCATTGATATTCCCCTTTCTGCTCAGAGTAAGCTCCTGCAGGGAACTTAACAAGATGCAAAATGAAAAATAAAGTGATATTACCGATGAGATCAGCACAGAACTTGAAACAAAGAGAATAAGAGTGGTACAAAGATATTTGCAACCTATTGACAGAAAGGGAACAGGAGGTAACACAACCGACATGCCTAAGGCAGGGACAAGTTCCTGATAAGGAAATACACACCAATAATCCATTTGAGGCCCCTGATAAGGATAGTGAGGATGAGGAAGTAGATATTACCATGTCTTAAAATGATGTTAACACCAAGATGGTTGTCTCAGATGAGGATATTTCTGAGATCACAACTGAATCATAAATGGAAAAGATGAGTATCAATCATCAGAAGCTATGGTAGTTGATGCCCAGTCGGTGATGAAGCAGCTGGAGGAGGTGATAAAGGGTGATGATGGAGATAATGAAGATAAAGATCACAAGATTAGAGAAGAAACACAAAATAAAAAAACAGTACAAGTACAGTCCATAGCCTTGGTGATGGCTATGGATGATGAGGGACTGGCACACGATTTGAGGGGATGTTTCCACCTGAAACAAAAACTTAGGAATTAGTACATATGGAGAAGTCTGGGAACTCAACATTAACTATTAACTATTGATAATGATGGTGTGAATACAAAACCAATGGAGTAATTACATGGTTTACTATCTCATCAAGCACTTGTATTACAGAGGTAGATAGTCCTAATATAAATATTGAGGCAGGGGTGACAGAAGATAGAGAGGAGGAGTAAAGTGCTAAAATTGCAAGAAAGTGTGAAAAGACGCTGATTATCACCTCTAGTTTTGTACAGAGAAAAAAAGGTAAAACTAAGAGGGATATGGATTTCTAACCAACAAGCAAACAAGCGAAAAGGAGGTAAAAGTCAAATGATAGATGACTATGACAGCCTAATTTTGGAATATAAGATCAGTGAGAACTAAAATTGCATTCCATAGAGTGCAAATATTGAATCGGCATCATAAGTTTTTCCTAATTGCTTTAATGGAGCCTTTTAAATATACTAGACATATACAAAATTTTAAGAGGATGTTGTAGAGAATAGCAAAAGAAAAGTATAAGCCGGAACCCTTTTGCTAGCCTAAGATCATTAACTATGATCGGAAGATTAATTCACCTAAAAAGGAAAGTTAGAAATTAGAACTTATAAGGAAGAGGACTCTTTTATTTGAGTTATTCTTAGGTTTTCTTGGTTGGTTACAAAGTTTAAAGTCACCCCTATTTATACTTGTATATGGATGCTTCTATAAATTATTCTAGATAAATCTACATGAAATATCTAGATATCGTTATATTCTAGATATTTCTATACTTAAATACAAATATCTAATTATCTAGAACATCTAATTTATCCTAAGTATAAATATCAAATATATTTGTACTACAAAATTCTAGAAAGTTCTATTAAATATCTAAAATATTTTTAGTACCTACAAAATTTTATCTTTATTTTTCGCATTCCCCCTTAAAGTGATTTTTTGGAAACTAACCCACACTTGTTGCGGAAGAACTCAACAAAAGCTTTCAGTTTATGTCTTGGTGAAAATGTCAATATTTTATTCGAGACTCCTATTGCTTCATCAAATGATAATGATTTTCCGTTATCGAATGGTCGATGTAAATTATCTCCTTGTTGAGTTTCTGAAATTACCCTTTCTCTTAACATTTCAGCAAGTATATTATCCAGAGAAATAATATTACTTTCCTGTTAAGTCTCAACACCAACATAGGATCCAGTGCCATATTTTGTTATCATCGCCTCGATAGATTTGTTGGTAACTTTAGAGCTTTAAAAAATCATATCATTTGTCTTTGAGACTTCAATATAAACTTATGTCTCTATTTTATTTGTCATTTCCCTGTATGCTTTTAAATTTTCGCCGAGTCATTAATTGGCTTTGATATTGCAGAAGATTGACCAAATACTTCCGCTTCCAATAAATCCTCACTCAATGCTTTCACTATAAAGGTCGCGACTAGCACATGTAGTTTTAGATATTTCTTGTTCAGGATCTTCTTCATTTATTATTCAATAGAAGCTATCATATCACCTCTAAGAACATCCTCAAAAATTTCTTATTTCGTGTCGTCAACATCTGTTTCATGCTTCTCTGCGTTATCAACTACATTATATTCTAGATCCTCAATCCAGTCTCTTTCAATGTTGATGGAAACCATGGGATCTATTGCTCGAGTCCTAGCGACTAAACATTGATCCCGCTTTTCTTCTTCTCCAGGAACCTTTTGAGTCATAGTGATCTACTTGGCCTTGCAATATCTTTTATGTGCCCTCAATTACAACATCAATAGCATCTAAGAGGCTTCTTACCATAATAATTAGAAGGTTCTTCCTTCTTTCCAGGTGAGCTTGAACAACCTGATAACCCAAAGTACAAGATATTTCTTACTTTTCCTTTTAAGTTCCTCTTGTCGGCTACAAAAGCTTTGCCTTCTCCTTCGACAAATACAACAACCAATTGTTTGGATAATAGCTCCTATGATGATAAAAAATTCTCAAATTCCTCCAAGGATGGCTGTTGATCCCATCCTTGAATTGACTTCACAAATGAAATATATTGAGGTTTCAAACCATGAATGACTATCCGTCTGGTTCGTGCTTTAGAAATAGCCTCCTCTTGATTCAATAGGCATATAAGTTCTAATCTTTAAAAAAATACTCAGTGATGGAAAGATTGCCTTGAGTAGTGTTAACCAATACATTCTCCAATATCTGCAGTTGAGGTTCCTTCTTCTAATTGATCAAACAATCGAGGGTCCTCCATATTTCTTGAGCTGATTTATACCTTATAGTATGATCAAATAATCTTGGGGAGATTTTCATCGAATGAATGAACTCTGTCTTCACATTAATCCGCTTCCACTTCTTGTATGCACTGCTCTTTTGTGATCCATCAGCACGGACTTGTGTTACTCCCATTCGCATATCCACAAATCCTCACCTATAAGGTATGATCAATACACGTTTTCCATACCTTGTAATTGGACTTATTCAATAAGTCCATCCGCAGTCCATTAACATGGACGCAAATATCCATATAGAAGAACCAGTTGAATCTACCTCTAACTTGATACTGAAATAACACCAATAAGACAATCTACAATTATTGCTCTGATACCATGTAGAGAATAGAAAAGAAAAGTATTACCCTAGAACCCTTCTGCTAACCCAAGATCATTAACTAAGACCAGAAGATTCATTCAACTAAAGAAGATGAAGTTAGAAATGAGAACTTTTATGGAAGAAGACTCTTTTGTTTGAGTTGTTCTTAGATATTCTTGGGTTGGTTACAAATGATTAATGTCACCCTATTTAAACTTGCATAGGGATACTTCTAGAAATTATTCTAGATACATTTACTAGAAATATCTCGATATCCTTATGTTTTTACTATGTAACAAAAATCTAGATATTTCTATACTTTAATATAAATATCTAATTATCTAGAACATCTAGATTTTCTTTAGTATAAATATCAAAGATATTTACTCTACAAAATTCTAGAAAGTACTACAAAATATCTAAGATATTTTTTTGTATTTTATCTTAATTTTTCAAAGAGGCTGGGGATAAATTATGTGAACTACAACACAAATGGTATGATTTGGGTCATTGTGAATGTTCAGGTGCAGGTAGGGGCAATTTTTTACACTGAACAACAAATTAATTTGCATCGTACATTAGAAGATGAAATGAAATTGATGACTATTTTTGTATATGCCAAATGCTATTTTGAAGATAGACTAGAGCTATGGGGTGATTTTTATAGCACTAGCAGTAACTATCCATTCCCTTTGATAGTGGGGGAGGCATGAATGTAATTTTGGGAGATCTTGTGTACCTATGAGTATATAAAGATTTTGCCTTCTATATTAATTCATGTGAGCTAGATAATATACACTTTTCTGGAAGTCCATTCACTTTGTGGAATGGAAGATCGAATTAAAATTGTATCTTCAAGAGATTAGACAGGGTGATCACTAACCAAGCTTTTTAAGATTTGATTGGAAACATGGAGACTCAACTTCTACCAAGGACTACTGATGAGTTATGACCATATGATAGGAGATTAGGGCTTCAAGATGTTTTGATGATCCCCTCACAAGTGCATGGACATGGTCCTCTGCAAAGTATGACACTAGTCCCATCGATCAAAAGTACTGCACAATTGTAAAGGTTCTCTGCATCAGGAAAGTTGGTGAAGTATAGTGTAGTACACAAATTAGAGTCGACTAGGTTGTTTGTTTGATGGATAATAATCTTCATGGCATATATATCAAACATAAAAAACAACATTACTCATTCATTCAAAAAAGGGAAAATTCTTCAAGCTTCAAGAACAGCAAGGAACCAGCCAAAGTGTATTCGTTGCTTCATGTATTCGTTGTATTTTGTTTGGTTGTGATTGTTCTTAAATAGTACAATTCTTTTCATCTGTGATGAAAATGTTTCAACCTTGGGTGAATCATTATAAGGGCTTGGCTTACAGGTGACTTAGGCTTTTACTTCAAGTCTATATCAATCAAGTAGGATTAGTATAGAGTGCAGTGTTGTATCTGCTCTGGCTCGGCTAAGTGATAGGATTTATTAATTAGTAAAGAAATTAGCAGGTTAATATCTTGTTTTGTACCCAAGTTTCACTTTTGCTTGTGGAAGATTAGTGAATTTTTTTTTGAAAAGTCCTGTTGAGAACAGGTCGTGGTTTTCCTTCCTTAATCAAGGAGGTTTCCATGTTAAGTGCTTGTCATCTTTACTTTCTGCAAATTGTTTTTTATTTTTGTTTGTTAGTGTTGTGAGGACCTATTCCCATCTAAGTCTGTGGACGCATACATCAAGTGGTATCAGAGCTTCACTTTTCAGGTTGGTCAACACAAAGAAAAGGAAGATCATGGAGGAATAGCTGCTCCACTGAATCTGGAGGAAGAACAATCATATACCAAACCACCTCAATTCAATAGACAATACTATGGTTGGTAAAAGAATCGAATGCATGACAATATCATTGCAGAAGACTCTGAGTTGTGGGATGTCGTTCGTGATGGAACATACTCCATTGAAAGAAGTGAAAGATCGAGAAGTTACTACTTATGCGGTCAAAACTAGAAAAGTGTACAGTGATGGTGACAGAAAAAAATTTGAAAATAACTTCAAGGAAAAGAGGTTCTAGTATATGGCATTGGCACTGATGAGTACAACATAATCTCTGCTTGTAAATCTGCAAAACAAATATGGGACTGTCTTCAAATTGAACACAAATGAACTAAACGAGTGAATGAGTCAAAGGTGAATATGCTCACTACTTAGTGTGAAAATTTGGTGATAAAGGAAGGAGAGACTATCTTTGAGGTAAACTCTCGCTTCATTGCCATAACTAATGAGCTCAGAGGCCTGGGATAACCTATTCCAATGTGTAACAAAGTACAAAAAATTCTCAAAGTTCTTCCAAAATCTTGTGAGAGCAAGGTAGATGCAATTACTAAGGCAAAAGATCTAATGACACTGCCTATGGATGAGCTAATAGGAAAATTCCAGATATATGAGGTAACAGGAAGCGAGGGATATCAGGGAAGAAAGGAAATAAAGAGAAGACCATTGCACTAAAATCATCTCAAGTTGAGATGACTGAGGAGGAAGCTGAGATGGCATACATAATTAGGAGGTTTCAAAAGATCATTAAAAATATGGAGGTTTTAAAAAGAAAGCATCAACTACTAAAACAACAACAACAAATGATATGTCATAAGTGTGGTAATCTTGATCACTTTATGAGAGACTCACCTAGCAAGAATAGGAGTCTCACGTAGATAAATATTGCAAGAAGGACCTAGTCTCGAAGAACTTTCGAAGGAAGGATCATGCTGATCAGTTAGTCAAAAAGGACTTCACTCTCTGGGGATATGATTCAAGTGAATCAGCGAGAGATGATGAAGATCATGAGGATGTTTCAATGATGGATTTTGAAGACTATGAAAGCATCTTTAACTCAATATTCTTCTTGATGGAAAAATAAGACGATGAAAAGATAAAATGAGCTAACTTTTTTTGAATTTAAAGATGACCTATATGATCTTCCTGCTGAAAATTTAAGGAAACTTGCTACATTAATGATTAATTATGTGGATGATCGCTCTACTGAAAACTTAATGTTGAATGAAAAATTAAGTTTGAGTAAGAATTAAAATGTACTACTTCTAGCTCAAATTTCTGAAATGAGTGCTAGAATATGGATATTTGAATCTGAAATGAGTGAAGAAAAGCCTAGCACCTCAGAAAATGACAAAAGAAAACTTAGTATTTTTTCGGAAGAACTGGAGGATAAGCTTAAAATTTCTGAATCTAAGCTAGTTGCTTCTCTTGAAACAAATTATCAAATGAGAAAAGATCTTAGGAGAATCAAATAAGAGTTAAGTAACTCTCTTAAATTGACTGACTCTTCCACGATTCTCTCTAACCTGTCTCAGAAAAGTTTCAACAAGAAAAAGGGGATAGGTTGCAGACAAATAGAACCACCATATAATCCTCATAGAAAATATGTGTCTGTGCTTGATAACATTTTGTGTACTCATTGTGGACGTAATGGACACTTGAAAGAGAAGTGTGACAAACTGATGGAGGCTAAAGAAAGACATGTGAAATTTGTGAAATCTGATAACTATAAAACAAACAAGGAACGGGGACCTGGTCGCTGTACTGAATCTGTTAGACATGACTGGAATGTGAAAAAATGCATAAGGGACCTAGCCCTCGCTATTACTTCAGTAAGAAAACCTAACCCTCCTTGGACAAGAAGCTTTCTTGTTAAGCCTTTTGAAAGTTACTGGGAACTCCATATTAAGTGGGTTCCTAAACTAACAAGTAACTCTTGTGCAGAAGAGAGGAAGGAGTTAGTAGTGGATGCTCCTGGCACATAAAAGGTGACACTTCTAACTTCCTCTCTTTGCAAGCACACCAAGGTGGTGTTGTGTCCTTTGGTGGTTGAAAAAAACAGTTTATCTTTGGAGTTGGAAGAATAGACAAGTTTGACCACAACTCAATAAATAATGTACATTATATGGAGGGACTCAAGTACAATCTACCGAGCGTATCCCATATTTATGATAAAGGAAACAAGGTTAAATTCATGGATGACAAGTGCTTAGTTATTAACTGTAAAACAAGGAAAGTGGTGATGTCTGCTACAAGAATAAAAAATATGTATGTAGCTGATCTACAGTCCATTAAAGAAGATGATCAATCGTGTCTAAGTGCCCAAACTGATGATGCTGACGTTTGGCACAAATGCCTTAGTCATGTAAGTCTACTCTACTGAATAAACTTGTTGCAGGGGACTTGGTCAGCGGACTACCCAAGCTGAAGTTCACAAATGATAGAATATGCAGTGCATGTACATAGTGAAAACAAACAAAATCTTCATTCAAGGACAAGAAAGGAGTTAGCACATCTAGACCACTTGAATTGCTTCACATGGATTTGTGTGGTCCAATCAGAGTTTTGAGCAGAGGGGGTAAGAAATTCAGTCTTGTTGTTGTTAATTATTTCTCTAGGTATACATGGACCATGTTCTTGAGAACGTACAATAAGATAGCTGGACAACTAATTGTCTTGTTGAAGACTATCCAATCAAATCTAAACTGCAAAATTGGAAACATCAGATATGATCATGGTACAGAGTTCGACAACTCTTAGATTGAAGGTTTTTGTGTTGAGGATGGAATAAAAAAATGGAACGATAGAAAGAAAGAATAGAACCTTGGTGGAGATTTCAAGGACAACGCAGATTGACTCACTACTTACCATGAATTTCTGGGCTGAGGCAGTCAACACAGTTTCTATGTGACAAACAGATGTCTCATCAGATCTTTAATCAAGAAGACCTTTTACGAGTTGTTGAATGATAAAAATCTTCAATAGACCATCTCAAAATATTTGGTTGTAAATAAATTATTCTGAACAACGAAAAGGATGATCTAGGAAAGTTTGATTATAGAAGAGACGAAGGTGCCTTTGTGGGATACTCTTCCACAAACAAGGCATATCGGGTGTTCAACTAAGGGACTCTTTGTGTGGAAGAAAGCATGCATGTCAAGTTTTATGAGCTCAAGAAAAAGGGTGATGAAATTGATGATCATGAAGTTGAGGAGCTGACAATTGATAAAGAGGAGACTCAAGGTGATGAAGAAAAGAATGTTGAACTTACACAAGGTCTTGGTCCTCAAGTCAAATCCAAAGAGACTACATCTCAATCTTCGGCTAAAATTGAAGGTGATTCCAATGCTGACAGAGAGGAGGAGATTAATAGAAAGTCTGGATGGAAATATCAATCTTCACATTTACTAGACAATCTAATTTCTCCACTTGACTTGGGAATTCAGATCAAAGAATCCTTGAAAGATCTTGACTGGGTAGTGTCTATGCAATTAGATCTTCATTAGTTTGAATAAAGCAAAGTGTGGCACCTGGTCCCCAGGCCAATTGACAGAACTATTATAGGAACACAGTGGGTATTCAGAAACAAATTTGATTAGCATGACACTATTACCAGGAATAAGTAAAGACTGGTGGTGCAAGGATACAACCAAGACGAAGGGATTGATTATGATGAGACCTTCACTCCTGTAGCTCGAATGGAAGCCATCAAAATTTCGACTGTGTTTGCTGCACACAAATAATTCAAACTTTTTCAAATGGATATCAAATGCGCTTTCCTAAATGGAAATCAAAAGGAAAAAGTATATGTCAAGCAGCCTCTAAGATTTGAAGACACTGATCTTCCTGAAAATGTGCTGAAATTGGACAAAGGCTTGTATGGTTTAAAACAAGCTCCTAGAGCTTGGTATGAGAGGCTATCGAAGTCCTTGTTGACTAATAGGTTTAAGAGAGGGAAAATGGATAACACCTTATTTCTAAAATACAGAGGGAAATAATTGTTGATTGTGCAGCTCAATGTTGATGATATAATTTTTTGTGCAACCTCAGATGGTCTATGCTAGGAGTTTGCTGAGTTGATAACTAGTGAGTTCGAGATGAGCATGATGGGTGAACTTACTTTCTTCTTAGGACTGCAAATTAGACAATATTCTCAAGGCACTTCTTTATTTTCCAAGAGAAGTACATCAAGGAGATACTCATAAGTTCAAAATGCTGGATGAAAGGGTTCAGAACACTCCCATGAGCACAAGTGTCAGACTTGATAGAGATGAAACGGGTAAAGAAGTCAATCAAACCATGTATAGAGGTGTTATCGGATCACTTCTGTATCTTATAACTAGTAGAACAAACATAGTTTTCAGGGAATATGCGCAAGATTTCAAGCACCACCAAAAGAGTCGCACTTGAAAGAAGCAAAAAGGATTGTAAGATACTTGAAGTGAACACAGTACTGTGTCCTCTTCTAATCAAAAGGTGACACTTTTGATATAATTTGCTATGCCAAAGCTGATTATGCATGTTTCTTGGTGGATCAAAAAATCACTTTAGGGATGGTCAGTGACCTCATGCGAACCAAGAAACAAAACTCTGTATCTCTGTCTACAGCTGAGGCGGGGTTTGTGGCTGTGGGGATTGAACAACAATTAGAGGATATTGGTATGCTCACAAATGTCATTCCTTTTATGTGCGACAACACTAGTGTAATTAATACGACAAAGAATCTTGTACAATACAAGAGGACAAAGCACATAGATGTGAGGCATCACTTTTAAGGGACAATGTTGAGAAAATGAATGTTGTGATGAAGTTTTGTAACACTGAAGAGCAGCAAGAAGTCATTTTTACAAACCTCTGATTAAAGAAAGCTTCAGGTAGAATAGACTGAGATTGGGAATGCATAAGATCAAAAAATCTATTAACAAGGCTACTCAAGAGGCTCCTTCTTGACTATGTCTTGGAGGACAGGCATCTATGCTTGTTTAAATACTAATTGCTTGAGAATTCACTCTTTGTACCTTAATGTAGGTATACACGCATGGTGTGCATAGCTAAAAATATAATTCAATCACACAAAACTGGGCTAACAAAACAAAAGGAGGGACCTGGTCTAAAAATGGTTAGTATCATTATACTACACTGACAATTGTCAACATCACTGCCATATGTCTTCATTTCGTTCGTCGCGTTAGTTTCTGAGGTCCTTTCATTTTTTAATAAATCGTTGGAACTATTGGGGGCCCGATAGTCCTCTCACTTTGAATACCTCTCTTTCTTCTATAACAACTCATCAAATCTTTCTAATGTCTTTTTCTTAAACGAGATTTCTCAATCATTCTCAGAGATCTTATTGATTCTTCTTTCTGTTCTCACAATGTCTAAGTCTAATTCTTCTTTCAAAGTACAAATCTCCCCAGAAATAGAAAAACCTAGTTCATATGATTTCTCAAATCTTTTTCCAAAAGAGTCACCATCAACTCAACTACGTGGAGATGGAACCCGAATGTGTCTAACGTATCGGTGACTAATGTTGAGGATAGGTCTACCTTGCCAATGATGGATGGATTTCCATGTTCTCCAACTTTAGTTCTATTTGAGGGAAGATTTCAAACATCTGAAGCACAATATATGTCAAAACCTAGTTCTAAGCAAGTTTCTGAGGATATCGAAGATGCGTCGATGGTTGTTTGATATACCATATCTGAAAGGCTATTTTAGGGGGATTTGCTTGAATGATAGGTCCCATAATCATGTATTCTTACAGTGGGGAAAAAGTTGGTGGCTATCCAGAGTTTTGCCTCGCTTAGGGGTGATTCTTATCCATCATTACTAAATGAGGTTTTCAGGTCCTCTGAGCAGGTCTCTTCCAAAGGTCAAGAAATTTTTGGCAAAACTCCCAAGTCCTTTGATGTTGATTCTGAAGTGGAGGAAGAGGAAAAATCCCACTTGATATGGAAAATGAAAGGTACAAGGGGTAGCAATATTCCGCATGTTAATGATCTTGAACGAGATGTTGTGACAATCACTCGTGATACTGAGCATACACGTGCTGACATTGAGGAGGAAAGGAAATGTAAAGGGAAGGAAAATTTTTCAAAGTCCGATGTGAAGGAAAGTAAGAAAAAATATGGCACAATAAGTGTTACTCAAAAGGTGCTAGGTAGTGTTATGGTGGAAAATGCATCACAGACTGAAAGGATAAGGCGTCAAAGGGAACAAGGGGTTCTACAAAAGGAACATGTTTCGAATCCTATCCTTATTAATGACAGTGAAACATAATCTGAGGATATTTCCAAGTATATGGAAAAACATCGATGGGAATTAGCGGATAAGAGTGTAAAATCCAAAGTAAATCAGAAGAAAACAAACAAATCTCTAGCAAAATGGGAAAAGGCTCCAAAGAAAAAATCTCATGTGAAAAGGAATGAGGATTTTCAACCCGTAAAGAGACATATTCCCAGGGTTAAGAATGTTCGTGAAGAACTAGAATGACCAGAGAAGAAAGGATTTAAAAAATGGAGGTTCAAAAAGTGCTAAATGGAAGAGTGTTTGCCAAGGACATACTTACAAAGTCTTGTGTGGCAGCACTTGTTGATGCTGTCACCATACAAGAATGGGGTGATCTATTTGAACCCGTATTCTGCACTTTCATGAACCATATCTGTGTAAAATATAGTATAAAATACAATTGCTCGAGGATGGGGGAATACGACTGCTGTTGAGGGAATGGAAATAAGCATAACTACAGAAATGTTGGGGGATCATTTTGGTATTTCCTGTGGTTGGAATTAGATCTATAAGATGCAAGACCTCTACAGAATTCACGCAGCTTGCTACGAAAAGGGTTGAGGTTAAACGGGATGGAGATCTTATCGAGAAATCGAAGAAGCTATAAGTATCTCAAGGGCGAGTTCCAGTTGTTCTTTGAGTTTGTCAACCAGGTCCTGGTCCCTAGAATGGAGAAGCATACTGTAGCATTTGCAGCAGACCTGTTCATCATGGAAAAATTGGTAGAACTTCAAGAGATAAATCCTTAGTTCATCATGTTGGAACATGTGCACATGGTCATGACTTGAAAAAAGTCTAAGCATGGGATTCGTTAGGGGTACCTTCTGAACTTTGTGTTCAAGAACTTTGAAGTACCTTTAGGATTAGATGTACCTGTTACCACTAAACAAATGTTCACCAAATCTAGACAATGAGAGTGTGAGTGAATTAAAGGGGATGTTCCAGGTCGGTCTTAATTTGTAGTGGTTCTTGAACAACAAGTCACTCTAAAACGAGAAGTGGATGATCTTTCAGCTTTACTGAGTGCTAAAAAGGTTGAAGTAGCCACTCTCAAGTCTGAACTACAGAAGGTGATCTCTAGCGGACCTGGTACTCGTCAGGGTAACGAGGAAGTGATAAGCATGTTGAGGTCTTAAAATGATCTGTTGAAAGCCAAAAATGCCTCCCTCTGTGAGGAAATTCAGACTCTCAATAAGAAACTTATCAAATTTCATGAGGATGCTAATGAGAGATTGACTCTGATTGTGCGTACCCTTACCTTACTCTCCCTCCGTACTGAATGTGTCTTGTTCTCTTACTCTATGCGTGGTTTTATTATTTCTTTATGCTTTCATACGAATGTTCTGTGTGGCCATAGCCTTGAATTCTCTTGTTGCCTTGTATTATAACTTGTGTATGTTTATATTCTCTCCTTTTCAATGATATCGAAAGGACGAATATTGTGTAGTAATGTTTGTAAGGAGGAACATAGCTTAAGGGGGAAGATGGATTAAGGGGGAACATTGCTTTTTGTTGATCTTGTTGAATGAATGTGTAAGGAAGTTATGTAGGCCAATTGTTATCATCAGAAAGGGGGAAATTAGTAGGAGCTTAGAGATTCAACATGTTTTGATGATCTCCTCACAAGTGCTCTGTAAAGTATGAAACTAGTCCCAACGGTCAAAAGTATTGCACGACTATAAAGGATGTCTGAGTCAGTAAGGTTGGTGAAACACAATGCACGACACCAATCAGAGTCGACTAGGTTGTTTGTTTGATGGATAATAATCTTCATGGAATATACATCAAACATAAACAACAAAATTACTCATTCATTAAAAAAATGGAAAATTCTTCAAGCTTCAAGAACAACAAGGAACCAGCCAAAGTGTATTCATTTCTTCTTGTATTCACTGTATTTTCTTTGCTTGTAATTGTTCTTAAATAGTAGGATTTGTTTGAGCTGTGATAGAAACGTTTCAACCTTGGGTGAATCATTGTAAGAGTTCGGATTATGGGTAACTTAGGATTTTACTTCAAGTCTATATTACTTTGTTTAGAGATTAGCAGGTTAATCTATTATTTTGTAACCGTCTTTTACTTTTGGTTGTGAAAGATTAGTGAAAGTGATTTTTTGAAAAGTCCTATTGAGAACAAGTCGTGGTTTTCCTCCCTTGAGCAAGGAGGTTTCCACATAAAGTGATTGTCATATTTACTTTCAGCAAGTTGTTCTTTATTTTTGTGTGTTAGTGTTATGGGGACCAGGTCCCATCTAAGTAAGTAAATGCATACATTCCATCACCATGCCCCTTTATTACATTCTTGTGGAGGATTTGTACAGTCCTTTAAGGAAGGTTATTGAAATTCTAGACAAAAAGGGTGATTTTAAGGCAAGGGGGAAGGAGAACCTTAAAGGGGAACACTATGTGATGTTTTCATTCAATGCAAGTTGAATGTTAAGAGAAATCATTTTGTGATATCTTCAAGAAATTGATGATTAGAGAGGAGACTCCGATACTAAAGGAGGAGCTTTTTGAATAACATCAAACATATGTGAATAGGGCTATTTTTTATTAAGCACACGCTGAATATAGCTTATACCTTTATTATGAAGAGGAATCTAGGAGTCAAAAAGCTATAATTCAGTAGCTTAAAAAGAGGGATAACAACAATAATTATTTTATTGTTTAGGGAAGGGAAGGAGAAAGAGATTAACTCTAAAAATATTATGATGGTTTAAACTTAAATGTTATTCCTGGAGAATATGGAATCAAGAGTGGTGTTTTAACTTAATGGGGATAGTGATTGTGGACCTGATAGATCCACTGGTCATTTATATCAATTTTGTTTATATATTGTCGAGGAAGACATTGTGGACATTGTTGAGGTTTTTTTTCTGGTCACTCCTTACCAACATCAATTACTCACGCTAATTTTGTTATACTACCTAAAAGGATTACATTCAGACTTTTTTTTAATTTAAGACCAATTAGTCTAAATAAATTTATTAATAAGGTGATCTCTTGAACTTTGCATGAGAGTTTGAAGGAATACCTCCTAGGGTGACTCATCAATATCAATCTGGGTTTGTGAAGGGTAAAACTATACCTGAAAATGTGCTACTTGCTTAAGAGAACATTACTAATATTGAAAAAGAGGGGAGCTATCAAATGTGGTAAGTAAATTGAACATACATAAGGTATATGAAAGGTGAATTGGAGGTGGTGACAAAGATGGGTTTTAATACTATTGTTGTGAACATGATTAGGAGGCTGTTTGAATTTAATTGGTACTTTATTCTCATAAATGGTCAGACTCAAGTTTTCTTCCATTCTACAAGAGGGGTGAAATAGGGAGATGCTTTATAACCTGCAGTCATCATTGTTGCTCAAGTACTTACTAGGGCACTAAAACTATATTTGAAATATGACTATGCTGGCTATGGGATTCTCGAGTTAAGTGATAAGTTAAATCATCTGGCTTATTAAAATGAACTATCTTTGTAACAATTGAAAGAAAGTCATTACTACATATTATGGAGGCGTTGAAGTAATATGAAGAGCAGTCGGTACAAATGGTTAACAAGAACAAAAGTTTATTTATATGTTGGATAAGGCTGCTCATGCTCACATGCAACTGGTAGAGAACTTCACAAGGTCTAAGAATAGAATGTTTTCCTTTAACATACCTAGGGGGCCTCATTTATCATGCAAAGAAGATAAAAACTCATTTTAGTCAGGTGATTAAGAAGATATAGACCAAGTTGTAGATGTGGAAAGGTAAATTTCTTTCTTTTAGTGGTAAAGCATTGCTTATAAATAATATATTACATAGTATCCCAGCTATTTATTATCAATTATATTATTACCTAAGTGTGTGATTAAAGATATACATAGGTGTTTTTTAAAATTTCTTTGGAATTCCAAGGATGGTGGACGATCAAAACATTGAATTGGTTGGGATAGTATACGTTTACTCATAAGGGATGAAGGTCTTGATTTTAGATTCTTATTTTATATTTCTAAAGTTTCATTTGCAAAATTATGGTGGAATTTTAGAAAAAATAATTATCTATTGTACAACTTTATGTGTATTAAGTATTGTAAGGCATAAAGGGCACAAATTGTGGAGTGGAGGGATGGATATCAAGTCTGGAAAATGATGTTAATGGCTATGGATTGCATTGATAAGGAAATCTTATGGTATGATACTTTGAGACAATGTTCTCTGGACTACATTTTACTTATAAAACATATCTCTAATATAAACCAGAAGAGGTTAACCAGTCTAAATGTGAGGGAATGTGGAATGGTGAAATGATGACTTGATTATTCAATGAAGAAGTGTTTTCTAACATTCAGTCTTTAATAAGGGACTACCAGATATCAGAAGAAAGGGATAAGCGTTCATTGATGCTAATAACACTCAAACTACTCTTTAAAACTAATTAAAGAGTATGATATGCCAATGAAAAATTGTTGATAAAAATTATCCAATAAAGAGTGGGGGTCGAATCCCACAAAGAGTGGTGCGAGGTTTAGGATTCAATGGACGAATTAAGATGCAGCTAATTTAAATGTAGAAAACGAAGCAACTAGGCGGAAAATTCAACAAAATTTGATCAACCAATTACAAGTTCACAAATTAAACCCAAACTTTAAGCAAACGAGAATTTACTAAACAAATTAACTCTAGGGTCATGGATATTAAACATCCATGTCACTAAGTGGTAAAATTGCATTGCTCCGAAAAGCTAACTAATTATGGATAGGTTGGGTCATCTTTCAATAATGTTAATCTTCATTCTATCTCATAAAACTAGTTCATAAAATATGCTTTCAATCTTATTTATACAATTTTCGAGTCAACCCACTACCTTGATTTTACAAGTAGATATAACTAAATTGCAAATTCAAACTAATTACCCATTAATATTGGTCTCTTTTGAGCAACAATCAGAGATCTAAGCTAAGATCATGTTGGTCACCTTAATCCTTACACTATTCACATTGTAAAAATTCAAATCCATTTTGCAAATTTATAAAACAGAGAAATTCAAGATACCCACTATGTTAAATCAACACACAACCTCATAATCACACCCATAGAGATTGAGGCTTAGCCACCGATCACTAAGTGTAAAGCAATTATACCTTTAAAGGAAGGAGTCATGGGTAATATGAAATAAAGAATTAAAAAGGGAACTCACTTTGAATTCAACTTCAACTTATCAAATTCATGAGCAATTGTTGAAAAACCCCAAAGACTAAAAGTGTTCCTCACAAAGTAGAAAATGTTTCTCTCTCTAAATTATTCAGCACTATCTCCAAATTTTTAAATTTTTTTTCTCTCACTCCTTTGAGCTATTTATATTTTTTCCGAAAAATTTAACCCAAACCTCAATGTGTGACCCATTTGGTGACGTTAGTTGGGCTTGCTGAGCTAATTCAGTGACTCATCAAATAACGCTTCAGCTTACATATTTCTTACTTCACCTTTGAGGTGTTTGAACCTTAACGAACACTCTCGATTGATTCTGCCTTTCACATTCGACGTATCACCAGTACCCATCTTTGTTCGACTTTTACACCTCAAATTTTAACCAAGTTTTATCAACTTCGGTGATGGTCACCTTGTTCGCCCTTTGCATTCGGTGTATCATCGTCCCTCTTTGAGTTAGCTAACCCGCTTCAATTAATTCAATCATTTCACTATAAACTTGGGCGAGTTCATACACATTTAGTGATGTGCCCTTCTCTTTAGGTGATCAATAATGTGGATTAACATTTTATTTTATGTCTTTTGGCCAGTCTTTCAAACATATGCTCTTGTCTTTCCCTTTGGCCTTCATAGCTGTAAAACATCAAAAAATCATTAGACTAGGACATCATTAGACATTAGGACACTAATTGTTGAACTAAATAGGCTTCATGTAAGTGCAAATCTACCACTCATCAGCACCCCTAAGTTTATGTTTTTCTTGTCCTCAAGTAAATAAAAACACACACAGTTAAGCAAGGGTGTCCACAATAGTTATCAATGAGAGTTAACATGCATGTATCATTACAGGATTTCTCTCACAAACATTTGCTCGATTATGATTAAAAAAATACATGTTGCACTCAATGATAATTAAAAAAAATTGCTTAAAATGATGACTTGCCAACTTTAAATCAAGCTCAAGCTCACTGTAGCTTCTTTTCTAAAGCCAGATCATGCTTCGAAAAATGCATTGAGTTGCTCTCACACAAAGAACAATAAATGCGCTCACAAATAAAATCAATGATGAAATAATCAATGAATGCATCACTCACCCTCCCAAAGAGAAATCGAAGCAAGCTTCGTCCCATAGATTTTCCCATATTTTTCAATCATCACAAAATCTAGTTCATGTAGGATTTCAAAGGTCTTTTAGGATTGTAATGGGGTTTAGGGTTAATATATGGTCGATTTGGCTCATTGACTTCACATGTTGAAAGCATAGTTGTAATCATATTCACCTTTTCTCAAGTTTTTTTCATTTGAAAACTCAAACTTCGATTTTTCAATCACTTTATTTAGTACCCATTTTATTTCACAAAACTCTCTTTTTCATTACAATTTTCTTTTTTGATGCTCATTACAATACCTCTTTTTTCTCTTTTTTTCTATTTTAAGGAGTTTTCCCCTCTTTTTTTATAACCTCTAAGTTGAGTCTCATTCCATCTTCCTTTGCCTTTAATTTGACATTCTTCCTCCTTTATTTCCACATCCCCAACTTAGGTTTTTGCCTTAAGTTGGCTATTGGAACATACCAATGCTTCATAACGGATTGTTCGAGAGAAGTTAGGAAAAATTTGGCTCAAGAGGCTTCAATATGGTTATTAACAAATGGTTTAGTCGCAAATGATGCCAAAATGGATGTGCACCCTCAAAAGGTAGGGACATAAGGATATGGAAATTTGGGCTCACCCTCAAACTTTCTGCCCAAGATCATTCCTAACACTAGTAAAGGCTAGAAAATTAGACTAACAGTGAAAATTCTAGGATTCAACAAATATGCTTCCAACTAAAAACTCACCACACATAAAACTTCAAGTACAATCATTTATCACAGCCCAAAAAGATAAAAATCCTTTGTAGGATAGTCATGGCATGTCTAACATAAAAAACAACTAGTCAATCACAAGATTCATAACGATCGCTCAAAAGAGCAACCACATTGATTCAGTCTTTCTACACAGACATTATAATACCATGCTCATCATGAATACTATTCAAGATATCAATATTGATCACAATCGATCCTCTAATTATATCAATGCAAACTCAAGAATTTCTCTATTACCAAAACTCATGGGGTAACTGAAGATTTCAGTGAAAAAAAAAGAGACCATGTGAGATAAAAAAATCGAAACACTACAATAAAAACATAAACAAAATACCAAATTATCCAAATGAATGGGATTAGTGACACGCACAATCTCACCCCAGCAAGATAAAAGTGCAGTGTCTTCAATGCGAAGAAGAGACCAAAAGGCTTAGATTGAGAGACTCCTTTAATCATAAAGAGAAATCTGAGATTGCTGACCAGGTTGGCGGATCACAAAAAGAGGATGATTTATCGAACATGCCTGTAGAGAATGTGAAATAATCTCTACATTCGACGAGGTGAAGACTGATCACCCAAAGTATATATATATATATATATAAGTCATCAGTACAATTGACAGTACACTATAATCAATGGGTGAATTGAGTCAGGTTTACGTAAAATAATCAAATGATCAATGGATGGGATAACCACCAAAACTTGGGTTGCCTCTCATGAAATATGTTGTGTTAGGACTCTGCTTTTGAACTAATTTAATTTTACTTCCTTCGTTGTAACTAAGACTTAGTCAATTAGTTGTTAATCATGCATTCCTATTATTTAGGAGATCTAAAGTGAACTCATATGATCGTGTTTTATTTTTCATTTTCATTTAAAGATCTTATATATCTAATCTAAAGTATAAATAAAATTACTTCTTCTTCTTCTTCTTCTTTTGTTCCTTCCCTCTCTCTCATCTTTAATTTCATTTTGTGTTTTTAGCTTAAACATGTTTATGTGATGCAATTTAATCTATTGTCTTCACTAATATCATGTCTCTGAAGTCGGCAAAAGAGGAATGAGAATATCTTACAACTGAGTATGATGGAGTTGAAAGGATTCAAGGGATGCATGTAACGACCTGTTTAGTCGTTTTAAGCAGCAGATTTTATTTCTGGAAAAACTGACTGAGACGACGGATCCCACGACGGACCGTCGCGGGGGTCTCGTTCCAAAACACTTAGAATTCTGAAATTTGGGTACTGAAATCAACTCTCTGAACTTCGTGACGAAATGGCAGGACGGACCGTCAAAGGCATGACGGGCCGTCACAGGCATGATGGGCCGTCACAGACCTTTAGTTAAATTTAGTCTCTGATCTCCGTGACGGAAGCAGTAGGACGGACCGTCGCAGGCACGACGGGCCGTCACAGGCTGCATAAACCCTGACTGGGTTGGATTTCTGTTACATATTTTAAGGGGCGTTTTGGACTAATCCCGCTATAATTATAAATTTAGTGGGTTAATATTAATAAGTCAATTTCTTGGGGGTTAAAAGAGATAACCTTGAATTAATTAATGGGTTAATTCATCATCTTTTATACTTAATTACATGCTTATTACGGTAAAAGAAAAAGGGTTGGAATAAGAAAAATAGAAAGAACAAGAGAGGGAGAAAACGATTGATCAAGAGGAGAGAACGAAGAGGAAAGCAAAGCTTTGGAAAAGTAGATTTCTTGATCACGAATTCTTCGGTGGAGGTAGGTTATGGTTTATGCTATTCGTAGTAAACTCTTAATAGCGAATGATATGTATTGGGTAGTATTGTAAATCCTTCTATATGCTTAATTGTATGCTTGCATGAATGTGATTATATAATTGTGATAAAATAAGCATGATGAAGCTATTGAATCCTAAATCTTGAAAAATTCTAATCTACTTTGTTAATGATGATGCCTTGGTATAAAAGAAGGCTTCATGAGCGAAAGTAGTGAGATTAGGGGATCGGGTGTCACGTTCCGACACCAGGATAGTAATAGAGGATCGGGTGCCACGTTCCGGTACCAGGATAGAATGAGGATCGGAGTGTCACGTTCCAACACCAGGATAGTATATGGATCGGGTGCCACGTTCCGGTACCAGGATAGAATGAGGATCAGAGTGTCACGTTCCGACACCAGGATAGTATATGGATTGGGTGTCAAGTTCCGGTACCAGGATAGAATGAGGATCGGAGTGTCACGTTCCGACACCAGGATAGTATATGGATCGCGTGCCACATTCTGGTACCTGGATAGAATGAGGATCGGAGTGCCACGTTCCGGCACCAGGATAGAATATGGATCGAAGTGTCATGTTCCGACACCAGGATAGTATATGGAGCGGAGTGTCACGTACCGACACGAGAGAAATAAAGATAATGAATCTTGAAAGATGTTAATATACTCGATTTAATGAACCTAATTCCCAAATGAGTATGATGGGGAGGCGTGAGTCCTCATTGATATGCTTGGTGTTGTGACAAAGGGTCATGATAATTGTAAATGCCGCATGCTGAGTATTGTAGTTGATTTTATGATATTATCTGATATATACTGTTTTCTATTTTGAGTTGGCCGATGATACCTACTCAGTACTTGTGTTTTGTACTGACCCCTACTTGTATGTTTCTTTCTTTGTTATTTGTGGAGTGCAGCAAACGTACCGTCGTCTTCAACTCAACCGCAACTCTAGCTAGTATTCATTACACCGGATTTAAGGGTGAGCTAATGTTTCTAGCTTGGACTGGATCTTCTTCTTCATGTCTTGATGCCTCGAAATTCCGGCATGGATTAGCTTTTACTTATTTTAGCTTTCTTAGATACTCTTAGTTTTAGTAATTTGAGGATAGATGTTCTTGTGATGATGACTTCCAGATTTTGGGGATAATAATAGTTATTGAGTTTTAGAAGTTATTTAATCGATGTTCATTAATGAGATTTAAGTCTTCCGAATTACTTTTTGTTACAATTGTATTGAAGTGTTGGGTTTTTTGTATTGGTTGGTTCGCTCACATAGTGAGATAAGTGTGGGTGCCACTCGCGGCTCTTTTTGGGTCGTGACAATGCAAGTGCTGAATGTGGTACGGGAGTTTGAGCTGCTATGGCTGAAGGATAGTGAAACCATAAGCAATATACTGACCGTCTTCTTAACATAGACAATCACATCAGATTGTTGGGTTCTACTTTTAAGGATTAAAGGACCGTTAAAAAAATCCTTGTAACAGGACCTGAATGATTTGAGGCATCCATTACAACCACAGAAAATACTAAGGACTTTTCCAATATTACAGTAACAAATCTCAAAGTGCCTTTCAACTACAAGAGCAACGACGTGTTATCAAACAATAAGAAGTTGTTGCAGGAGCTTTACCTTAACAAGCATCAAGTTGATGGATGATATAATAAGAGAAGAAAAAGAATAATATACCCAACAAATGTAAAAGCTTCAGAACGCAACAACAAAAACAAAATCGGTACATTTAAAGGAAACTACCCTCTTTGTAAGCATTGCGGTAAGATCGGACACACACCTTCCAAGTATAGGAGGATTTTTTAAGCTGAGTGCAGTAAGAACAATTAGTTTGGGCATGAATCAATCATTTATAAGGAAAAAACTCAGCAGCAGGATGTAGATGCTCGAGTCGTAAATGAACAGGAGGAGGAATCAACTCTTTGTTGGATCATGTGTTGTAGGCAATGTTTCTAGCGAGTCGTGATTGATTGATAGTAGATGCACAAATCACATGACTCATGATAAAGAACTCTTCAAATAATTGAAGCCTACTCGAGTTGAAAATGTTTGAATAGGCCATGGTGGTCACATTCAAGCAAAAGGAATGGGAACTATTGCAGTTAAGAAACAAGCATGTACAAAAACAATAACAGTTATTCTTTATGTACCAGACTTAGACTGAAACTTTTTATGTTTTTGTCATTGTTAGAAAAAGGTTTCAAACTCTATTTGGATGATAAATATTTCTTGATCAAGGATCTCACAGGGTAGGACTTTTTTAAAGTAAAAATGAGAGGAAAAAGTTTCTCCTTAGATCCATTTGAAGAGGAGTAGATGTTGTATTCAGAAAAATAAAATGTCGCCGAGTTGTGGCATAAGAGACTCGAGCACTATCATTATTAAAGGATTGTCAAGATGCAAAAGTTGAAGATGGTGGAGAGCTTGCCTTAACTAGAAGCAAATTCCAGTTAATGGCATGCCTGTCAATTTGGTAAGCGACAGAGGAAGCCATTTCCAAAGTCTACCTAGATATCCTCACAAAAGCTACAAGTAGTTCACACGGATGTAGAAGGGCTTCAAAGAACTTCATCACTATAAGGTAGCATCTACTATATTTTTTTCATTGACGATTCTACAGGAATGTATTGTTGCATTTATTTTCTTGAAATACAAGTCAAAAGTTACTGGTGTATTCTACAAATTAAAGAAAATGGTGGAAAATCAAAGTGATTGTAAGATTCAAGCTTTGAGTTTGATAATGGGAAGGAATACACTTCAAAAGATTGATTCATTTTGTGATAAGACTGACATTGTGCATCAACTTACAACACCATACACAACAGAACAAAATGATTGTTTATCATCTTGTAATCCTATGATACTTAGACAAAAATTTGAAGAACTTGGTAAGAAACAACAATGTTTAAGAATATTTTCAAAACTAGAAAATTAAAACTAATAGAAAAACTAGAATCAGAAACAAATTAGAAAAAATATACGAAATATTTTTCTTAAAGAAGATTTATTGTCAGTCTGTGTTTTAAAGAATCTTACTAATTCCGACAAACTTTGCAGAAACACGAAATTACCAAAGTTTAATGAACTAGTGAATAACAGAAGAACAAAAATTAATTCATAAACCTAAAATTAATAATGCATACCAGAATCTGGAAAAATAGAAAAAAAAATCAAGCCCACTTGATGCACAGTGTCCCCTTAAGGAATTATTCCTCTTTAGTATCCGAGGTTTGGTTTGGAATGTGTCCTCCAAGGATAGAATGATCTCAATCACCAGTGTATTGATAACCAAATCGCTGGTGTCAGCTAGCCACTCAATGAGAGTAAAGTACACTTAGAATACTATATTTAGTAATAGTAGAAGAATTTCACAAATTGTTTTTTTTCTATAAAAAATGTGAGGAAATCCATCAATTTATAGAAAACAAAGGGTAGTATGAAAAAATTTCTTGTTGTGCCTTATCATAAAAGTCACAAACATTTGGAAAAGTCACAATCTTTTGGAAATGTCGTCACCTTTCATAAAAGTCAAATTTTTTCATAATAGTCGCAACTTTTCATGAAAGTCACAACTTTTCATCAAAGTCACAACTCTTAATTTTTTATTCACACCTTTTTACACCAAATAATCCCCCGCATGAATGGGGAATGACTCTGAGACAAAGAAACAGACAAATATGTGTAATTTACAAGCAAAAATTAATTGCATATGGATAAGTAGGTTTCTTCTTGGACTTTTTGTAGTGAACATATGTCGGATATACTCGGTCAATCGGTAGATGCGGTATCTTTGAATTGTTGAACTTTGGTCTATACCTAGACAACCATATGTCATACAATTAGCCTTTACCATTTATGGTTCTTACGGTTGTGTTCGTTTCAGCCATGAACACTCATGGTTACATGAGTGTATAGAGAATAGGTTTTTGATATAATTATCTTTGAAGCGGCTTACACTTCACACTCATATAGGTGATTTCTATCCATTTTATCGTGTAGATACACTAGTAGGTCAAATATGCCAAACATAGAAAATCATTAAAACCATTAAGCTTTATTAACTCATTAACAAGCGATATTGATCCTTGTTCATAAGCATTGTCTTTATCGTGAGAGTAGATTGAGTTTGTTGACAATGTCGAACCGTCAATTAGAACTTTTTTGTCTTCTTGAATCTATCTCTTGGGATCTCCAGTCTGCTAAATAGAGTTACCGCCATGATGACTTGTCCTAAGCCGTAAACCTATTCCCTTAGATGATCTTTAAAATTTCTCTTTAGTTAGGCCTTTTTTAAAGTTGATCCGACACATTATCCTTCGAGTTTACATAGTAAAATCTGATAATTCCACTAGCGAGTAGTTTTCCAGCGGTATCATGTCGATGTCATATATGACGAGACTTTCTGTTATACATCATGCTCCATGTACGACCTATTACATCTTTACTATAAAAATGTATGCATACTAATGCCAATGGGTTAATCCAAAAAATAATATCTATCAAGAAAATCCACATTCTTTCAACTTGTTCACCGACCTTATCTAGATCACATAGCTCAAAGATCATTGTAGAGCTAGCGATACATGCCTCTTTTGAAATATTTCCAAGACACTACTCCTCTACAAAGATTAAATATATAACCCCTCGTGGATTTAATTTATTTGTCCGGTGATCAAATTTGCATCATTATATCCTTTAATACTGTTGGATATTGTTATAATGCAAGACATAGTTTTGAGTATTTTTTAAATACTCTAAAACTCTATTTATTGCCCTCTAATTAGTTTGACTGGGATCACTTGTGAACCAACTCAATTTATTAATAGCAAATGTTATATTTGATCGCGCACACTTCATTATATACATCATACTTCCCAATACTCTACCACAAACCAATTGTGAGCCACTTTCGCTTTCACTCTGTTGAAATTCAAAGCTCACATTTATTGGAGACTTGAAAATATTGACATCCAAAAATTTGAGCTAGTCAAGTACCTTTTCAATGCAATGAGACCATTAAAATGCTAAACATTATGGAGTTCTAAGGATTCTTATATGTAAGATCACATCAACAACTCAAAGTTTTTTCATTCCAAACTTGCTTTCTAGCATACATTTAGTCGAATTTATATTATTAGTGTCTCTATTGATGATCAACATATCACCAATATACAAACAAACAATGACCTTATGATTTTAATGTGAACACATTTATCACTTCCATCATTCGTAAATTCATTTTCCAACATGATTTGGTCAAATTTCATATAACATTGTTTGAGTGCTTGTGTTAGTCCATAATGTGACTTAACATGTTCACCTACTTTGTCTTATTTACCAGGAACCACAAAGCCCGCACGCTGTTCCATGTAAATTTCTGCCTCCAATTCTCCATTTAAGAGAGTTGTTTTCATATTCATTTGATGAATTTGGAGGTCATATATCACAGCTAACACAATTAACATTTTAATGAATGTAATTCTAGTTACTAGCGAGCATATATCGAAAAGATCAAGACCTTGTTTTTGTCTAAACCTTTGATAATAATTCGTGCTTTATATTTGTAAATACTTCCATTGACTTTCATTTTCCTTTTGTGGATTCACTTTGAACCCAAAAGTTTGTTTCATGGAGGAAAATCACCAACTTCAAATAGGATTGTTCAAGATTGAACCAATCTTACTACTGACACCATCGGTCCAAAAGGATGAGTCTACAAAGAAACAAGAAATCTTATAAAGTAATATCCAAAAGAAGTATATATCCTTTGACAAATCTCTTTATTAAGTACATTCTCATTTTATCTTCCCAAGGTCGTTTAGACCTTCCACTAGACTATTGAAGACTAAGTTTACATTCCAAAGTCTTAAGCCCTATTTTAATCCTTTTTGGACTAGGAGCTAGGACTTTGGATAGAAACCTCCACACTTTGAGATAGTTCAAGTTGGATTCCCTTTCTTTCCATTTCTCATATGCAAAAGATTGTGTCCCGAGCAAACAAATTGTTTTCTTTATGAAAGACAATACTTTTTATTGTTCCCTTTTGAAGTAAGGGTAGTTCCTCCACAAAAGTTTTGTGGTAACCCAGAACTTATAAATAATGCATCCATCATTTCTTTCATCGTTGTGTTTTTCATGAGATTTAGGTGACTAGGGCAGTAGTTTGATGGGTAATTTCACTTTCCAAACATAATTCTGCACAAGGAGATTTATACTCTCCATTGTTATCACTACTTATCTTTTTCCCAACTGATTTTCAACTTTGATATTACATTGTCTAGATATTGCTATTGTCTCATTAATACAATTCAGCAAATAGACACTCATGTCTAATGCAATTGTCAGTAAAATTAACGAGATACTCTTTCCCACCATGAGATGTTGTTGACTTCATATTACAAACGTCAGTGTAAATAAATTTAAGAGATTAGAATTCATTTCAACAAATTCATAAGAATGCTAAGCATACTTATATTCCACACAAACTTGACCATCTTATTTATTGCACTCAAAATTAAATAAAACTTCTAAGTTGATTTGTTTTCCATACAAGGTTTTGTAATTGACATACCCCGACTTCTCATAATTTTTACTCAAACAAGTAAGAACAAATAAAATATTGAGTTTGAAAATCTCCTCACGAGGTAGGTTTTTTCTTAGTAATACTTTATTCCTATTTCTTACAATTTTGTGTGATACAAACATTGTTTAGAGTTATCACTTTGTCAACCGTCCTTCTTAGAAGGAGCTTTCAATAGCTTTCAGTTTGATTGTTATAGAACTACCCATGAACAAAGTTTCATCATGTCCAATTAAGGCAATATAGTCAAAATGCTTTTTTTTAAAACATGGGAAATGACTATTCACCAATATTCACGTCTATGCAAATACTATTATTATAATAGGCATATCTTTTCATTAAAAATCACAACATTTCAAGTGACTTTCATAAAAGAACACAATTATTTTGAACAAGTATATATATAATTTGGTAGTTTAATACTACTCACACCATATACTATTAATAGAGAAACTCAACAACAACAATAGTGAATATACTCCAAGAATTTTGTGGGTCTAACCTAATACAAAATTATCACATAATTTGATATCTTTTGCTCTAAAATTAAATTAGACCCAAAGTCTAATTTTATCTTTATCATAAGCAATGAACCCCCACATTTTAAATAAGATCTATATTTTTCAAGTATTTCAAAATAGTTTTTCTACAAATTTTTCTAGACTATCAAAATGTCAATAACAATATGAAACCTCTTTGGAAAATATTATTCTACGAAAGAATTATAGAGTTTCAATACTTTGTGATAATCTTTACATAGTATGAAAATTCATTCCATAGAGACACAAGCTAACAATCCCCAAGTCACTAGTCTTTTTCCTCTATCACAAATATACATACAACATAGTAGAAAAATCAAAAGTACAACACAGACTTAGTGGGTGGAGTTTTCATATTCTTCAAATCAACTGCATAGTCAAATTTATCTAGAGTAAAAAAACTACAAAAGTTTTAGTCCACAACAACCATACATAATCAGATTCACAATGAATAAAAAAATACAAAAGGTTTTTTTCCTCCAAACAAAATTAAACAAATTCCTAGATTATCACATAAAAATGTTTTTCTTTTCAAGTAGTCTTCCAACTATAACATTTTGTCATACTATTTTATCAAACAAAAATATGCATCTCTCATTTTGCAAGCTATAGAATTTTAAAGGCAACACTATTTGCCATGCAAATTTCACTCCACAACATATGATTTGCAAATCTGTTTCGAAAGATACACATGATAAAAATCAAAGTAGTTAACTTCTTAGAAACTATTTTCCTCCTTAGGAAACATAATAAGAAGGTTACATGGTCTAACCTTTAACCAGAATACCACCTATTTATGTTTTGTACATTCTCACTTAACATTGCTAAACAAAGCACCAAATATTGGAGAAGTAATGTATTTATCTTCTACTTTCATGATTTGTTTCTCCCAATCAATAGATTTACAAGAAATGCCAACAATATAATAATTTCCTTAAGCTTCTTGTTCATGTTTTATTACTAAGACACTTAAACAAAACTTTGAAGAACTTGGTAAGACACCACAAAGATTAAGAAAATTTCACAACTAGAAAATTGAAACTAGTGGAAAAACAAGAACTGGAAATAGATTAGTAAAAATATATGAAATATTTTTCTAAGAGAAGAATTATTGTCAGTATGTATTTTAGAATATCCTACTGATTCTAAACTTTTTTTTTGCAGAAATACGAAATTACCAAAGTTTAATGAACCATTGAAGAGCATAAGAACTGTAACTAATTCACAAATCTAACTGTAATACATACCAGAATGTGGAAAAATATAAAGAAGATCAAGCCCACGGAATGCATAGTGTCGCCTTAAGGAAATTATTCCCTTCTAGTATCCGAGGTTTGATTTGGAGTATGTCCTCGCAGGATAGAATGATCTCAATCACATGTGTATTGGTACCAAAAATGCTTATTTAAAATAGTAGAAGAAGTCCAAAAATTATTTTTGTTAAATGTGAGGAAATCCCTCAATTTATAGAAACAAAGGGTAGTGTGAAAGTTTCTTATTGTGCCTTACCGCAAAAGCCAAAAACCTTTGGAAAAGTCATAATCGTTAGGAAAGGTCGTCATCTTTCATAATTCATAAAACATGCAAATTTTCATCATAGTCAAAACTCTTCATTTTTCATTCACACCTTTTAACACCCAACAATGATGTTAGTGAAAGAAGAAGTAGATGGATAATGGAGATGGCCAGATGTTTGTTGAATGAGAAGGAGTTGCCTAAGACTTTTTGGCAGAGGCAGCAAATACCGTAGTTTTATCTAGCATTGATTTCAAAAAAATCTTTGAAGGATAAAACACCATTTGAAACTCGGTACGGGTTTAATCCTTCACTAAGTTTTATTTAAGTGTTTGGTTGTGTCTCTTATTCATGTTCCTCAGGTTAAATGAGACAAACTTGACAAGAAGACAATCATTGGCATCCATTTGGGTTTACAGTGGAGTTTCAAAGCCTACAAGGTCTATTATCCTTAAAGAGGAAAGATAAAAAGTACACTAGATGTTCATTTTAGTGAGAATGAACAGTAGAATTGTAAGAATTCTCATAAATCTAGAGAACGCTCTCTAGAAGCAAGCATTAGCCCACCTGAAGAGCAAAAAACAAAACAATGACAGCAAGAACTAGAAAATGATCATCCAGTCAAAGGGAGAAGACAGTTGTCATATATTTATCAACGGTGTAACATCACCATCTATGAACCTGTTGGTATTGTAGAAGCTTGTAAAGACCCAAAATGGAAGAAAGAAATGAGGGAGGAGATCTCCATGACTGAGAAAAATAAAACTTGGGTGTTTGTCGACAAACCTGAAGATAAAAAAGTCATTGGTGTGAGATGGGTCTTCAGAACAAAGTTAAATGTAGATATTTCCATAAACAAATAGAAGGTGAGGCATGAAGTTAAAGGGTATGCACAAATATATGGTGTTGATTATTCCTACACTTTTTTTATCCTGTTGCGAGACTAGACACAATCAGATTGCTACTCGCAATTGCAACACAAATGGAATGGATGGTGTTCCAACTCGATGTCAAATCAACCTTCTTAAATGGCAGACTCCAGGAGGAAATCTATGTCGAGAAACCATCAGCATTCGTGAAACATGGTGATGAAGATAAAGTCTATCCGCTAATAAAAGGCCCTTTATGGCCTAAAGCAAGCACAAAGAGATTGGTATAGTAGGATAGATGATTATATGTTAAACTTGGGCCTTGAGAAAAGCTTATCTGAATCCATTTTGAATGTAAAACAAAGACACTAATATCTTTATTATGCCATTTTATGTTGATGATCATATGGTAATACGAAATAATACAAGGCTGGTTGAGGAGTTTAAAGAAGAAATGACGCAAGTTTTCTAAATGACTGATCTTGGTCTTATGACCTATTTTCTTGCAAAGGAGATAAATCAAAGCAAAAGCGTTCATTTTCCAGAATAAATACTCAAAGGAAATTCTGAAGAAATTTCAAATGGAGGAATGCAAGTCGATGAGCACACCGATGAATCAAAAAGACAGGTCGTGTAAAGAAGATGAAGCCGAGAAAGTTGATGAAGGTTATTATAGAAGCTTGATTAGATGCTTAATGTATTGAACTGCAACAAGACCTCATATTTTATTTTTTTATAGGTCTCTTATCTTATTTAATGCACTATGCAAGTTAAATGCATTTAAGAGAAACAAAAAGAATATTAAGATATATCAAAATTACTATTGACTATGGTGTTATGTTTGAGAAGTGTCCAAGCTTCAAGTTACTTGGATTCCCAAATATTTATTGGGATAGATCCCCAGATGATATGTTAAGTACCTCTAGCCATTGTTTTAGCCTAGGTTCATGAATATTCTCATGGTCATCTAAGAATGTTGCAGAATCAACTGCAAAAGCTGAATTCATAGCAACAATAGGACGAGTAAACCAAGTCTTAGAAAGATGATGTATGATTTATAACAGAAGAAAATTACTATCATTCTTGTCAAGAACAAGGAAGCTATTGCAATCACAAAAACTCCGTTGTTTCACAAGAAGACGAAAAATTTCAACATCAAGTTTTATTTCTTGAGAGAAGTGAACAAAGGGGAGAAATTACTCTAGTCTACTATAAGTCTAAAAACCATCTAGAAGACTTATTTGCTAAGCTTTACCGATAAGCAAATTCAAGCTTCTTCTAAAGAAAATTGGAGTTTGGAGTATCCAAAGTAAGGAGGAGTGATAAAAATCTACTTCGAAGTACAGTAAATTTAATTTTACAGCCTATTTTTTATGTAAATCTAGTCAATTAGTTGTTAGTCATACTTTCCTATCATTTAGGAGTTGTGTAGTGAACTGCTAAGATTGTGTGCTTTTTTTTATTTTTCATTCCTGGCTGTTTTCTATATAATTTGAAGTATTAATAAATTACTACTTATGATTTTTTTTCTTTCATTCTGTCGTCCTTGATTTACCTTTGTGTTATATCTCTTAACAATTTTTTAAAACCTTTGTTTTGTTTAACGTCATGGCACATCGTGGATATGATCTAAAGCATCATCTAAGTGCACCACCTCAAGGATTCTAACATTACGACCCTCCCCGAAGTATACTTTCAACCTTTGGTCGTTAAGCTTAAATCTTACCCTTTTCATCTTTAATTTCCATTGCCCCATGGACTTTAGTGATTGTGTACAGGCTAGTTAACTTCGACTTTAGTTTTCGAGGAAAGATTTCAGTTGGGAGTTGAAAAGAAGGAAGAGCTCACTCACTGTAAACTCTCGATGCATTATTTTGTGTCATGAAAATGTTTTACTTTCTCTTTTTAGAATGTGGAGCCTCGTATTCTTGTAATCAAAACTCGTCCAACTCAAGTAGTTGGTAACATGATTTTTATCTGTCACTTGCCGATTTAAGTTAATCATTCAATTCCCATAAGTCTTTATGCTCAAACTCAAGAGATGATTACCCTACCCAAATATAATTTTTATGGCGACATGCTATAGGATATCTGAATGTTGCGCAATAATCCCAAAGTGCATCATCGATCTTTCTAGATCAGCTCGTTCGGTGGACATTTTTTTCCTGGCAAGAATGATCTTTATATATCGATTGGACACCTCGACTTGTCTACTAAATTGCATATGGTACGGTGTGAAAACTTTATGTTTGACCCCATATATAAACAAAAGTGCCTCATATTGGCTATTTCAAAAATGGGAGTCATAATCACTTATAATGGCCCTGTCTCTTCGAATTCCAAACCCTGTGAGAATTTGTTTCTTTAAGAACTTGGTGACGCTTCTCCCTTCAGTGATAAGTAAAGCTACTGCCGCCACCCCGAGACATCGTGGCTGCCACTAAATTGTACTTGTTCCCAAAAGAGCTAAGTAAAGGAACCATGAAATCAATTCCCCAAACATTAAAAAAAACTCAACTTCAAGAATTTATGACAACATCAATTTATGCCTCCTAGAAATACTCCATTGCAGTAGACATTGAACACAACATTTGAAGAAGTATGGGAATATCTAACAATCATAGGGAATTGAGCTCATATTGTAAGTAACACTTTAGTATCTATACATAGGTAATAAAACTCATATTGCAACACTTAAGTAGCTATACAGTAACCCACATAATGTCTACCCGCTAGCGAAGCATAGCAGACTTCGAGTATTTCTTACACTTCCACTTGGGGCACACAACAACGAAAATATCATCAGCACACACCCTAAAGAGGAAAGGTTAATCCCAAATATAATTTTTCACATCAGATAAAAAATTCCGCTTCTGATGGCTACTCAAATAATCTAGCATCAGCCCACATACAATGAACTTCACATATTCAGCATACCAAAGGGCAGAGGTTTGAGAAATCATTCTTACTAATTCATTCGAGGAAAGCATCATCAATTTCTCATCCATCATCCACATAGTATCTTAGCCAATCCTTGATAGGTGGTCATCAACTTGGTTCTCACACCACTTTCTTTCACTTCGAAATAAAATTCATGAAGGAAAAGCACCCATTGAATCAACCTTGATTTTGCCTCTTTCTTTTCCATTAAGTATCGTAGAGAAGTTTGATCACTATGCACAAAAACTTTTGTACCCAATAAGTAAGGCCTAAAATTCTCAAACCCATGTACAAAAACCAACAACTCTTAGTCAGTGATGGTATAAATCTTTTGAGCACAATTCGAGGTCTTTCTAGCAGAGTAGAGGGAATAGAAGAACTTGTTTTTGTGTTTCACACGGAACAACTTTGAGTGTAAATCCTCTAGTATCACACATCATTTTGAAGGGACGATTCGGATAAAGTGCTATGAGAATAGGGTCTGTGATAATTTTCTCTTTCAAACTTTTGAAAACTTCAACACACGCACCATCAAATTTGAACACACTTTCCTCTTCATGAAGCTTATACAACGGAAAAGCAATCTTGGAGAAGTATTTAATGAACCACCAGTGAAACCCTGCATGGACAAGGAAGCTTCTTACTCCCTTCACTGAAATTGGGGTAGGTTATTCATCAATTACATGGATTTTAGCTTGATTGACTTCAATCCCATCCCCGTAAATTTTATACCCAAGAAGTACTCCTTCCTTAACCATGAATTGACATTTCTCTTGATTAAAAACTAAGGTGGAAACACACAGAATCTATAAGTTCTTCAAGCAATATTCAAATGAATCTCTACCAATAAAAAAATCAGCCATGAATACTTTTATATAGTCCTACACTAGCTCCACAAATATTATAACATGCACCTTTGGAAAGTGGCTGGTGAGTTGCACAAGCCAAAGGGTATTTGTTTGAAGGATTAAGTACCATAAGGACATATGGAAGTCATTTTATCTTGATCCTCTGGTGCAATAGAGATTTGGATGTATCCGGAATACCCATCAAGAAAGCAATACCATTTTGTACCCACCAGCCTATCAAGCATTTGATAAATAAAAATCATAGGGAAATGATCCTTCTCGGTCCATGAGTTTAGTTTCTGATAATCCATGCACACACGCCACCTGTTCATGGGACTACTAGCAACATGTTCAGCCTTTCTCATTAGGGATTACCGTTATACCACCCTTCTTCGGTACACATTGGACCAGAATCACCCATTGGCTATGCACAATTTGAAAAATAACTTTTATATCCAATAATTTTATGATCTTTGTTTTCACCACTTCTTACGTTGGAGGATTTATCCATCGTTGGTGCTCAATGTTTAAATTACAATCTTAGCCAAATTAATGTTTTGAGTGCACACACTAGGAGAAATTCCCATGATATTGGAAATTGATCACCCCAAGGCTCTAATGTGTTTTTTTCAACATAGTGTGTAACAACTCCACTAGCCTTTTTTCAAGATCACTCAAAATAATAACCAGTAGTGTCTCATTTCCCACGAGAAAGTATATGTGATATGAGGAGGAAGTTCTTTCTATTCTAATTTTGTAACTCACTAATAGATGGATTGACTAGTTATAGTGCTAGACTAGACAAATCGAGATAAAGCTTCTTTGGTAATGAAGTGTGTGAGCCTTTACCCACAAGAGCAGCCACAACTTCATCATAGTCTCTTTTTCCGGCTTGATCATATCTAATTTACACATATGTCAATGTCTCCCCACTATATGAGGCCTCCTCAATGCTTGTCACAACTTCATCAATTTGATCTAAGTGAGGCACAACGTGCATATCACTTGGATATTTCATCGAGTTGTGAATATAGAAGATAACTACGTCACCATTAACTTGAACTTTCAACTCACCTCCTCGACATCAACCAAAACCGTAATCAAGAATGGTCTATGAATGATAACTGACATATCATATCAATTTCGCAATCAAACACTACAAATTAACGGGAAACAAAACTTCTCTAAATTGACAATCACATCATAAACCACATGAACTGATCCCTTTATTAAACTATCATCCATCAAGAGCCTCATGTTTTTCCTTTTTCTTTCATCAAGACCAAGATAATTAAAGACGATCAACAACATCATATTTATGCATTAACAAAGATTGCATTTAGCTTTTGCAAAATTGCATGCACCCACGGTACATGGAATAGGGAAAGCCCTTGGATATTTTTATTGAGGGTTTTATTCTTTGTCATCACCACCACATGTTTGTCCATTTGAGTTGTTTCACAATCTATCACCCTTTTCTTTTTATCGCCAATTCTTTCATATATTTGTCATAACCTAGGATTTTGGTTAATCAATCCACTAAAGAAATATTCACTTTCATGACTTTTATTATTTCCACAAACTTTTGGAATTTGACATTGTAATTTTTCTTCCTCAATTGTTGAGGAAAGGGGTGAGATATCTTTATTTGAGGTAATGTGGTAGGGGTTGCAACGTCACATTCATTCAAATTCTACTTAGGCCCACTTTCAACCCATTTGTTTGCATCTTACCCATCCCCTTAGGTAGTTCATAATTGGAAACCACATTTAGAGCATCTACTTTATAGAGCCTCGGTCTCTCCTAAATTTCATTCCACTTATAGTGATTATGGTTGATGCTATGATAGAATCCTTTGCATTATTATTCACATTGGTCACAATTGTTTTTATAGGGATTTGCATACACAAGGGCATCTAACAGGATCATCTTTTCTTCAAGCGACATGAAAGAGGATGAATGTGAGATTATGGTGGTGGACAAAGATGAAACCTCACTCTTCATTTCTTGCAAAATCATATTGGATCTCTCAACTTTTTCAAAAATTTTGGTCAGCAAGTCGTCAATTGGAGTTCTCACCTGATAATGTAATTCAAAAGACGACATATAGTTTGCATCTTCCCTTTCCCTTTCATAGAAACTACCTTTATTATTCTCGATCAAACCTTGATCCACATTTCAAGTGAGAACTCTCATCATATATCCTCAGAGAAACAAGATTTACTAAACTAGAGCCTCTTCCAATGAAATGCTCGAAAAATATAACAAGTAGAGTAGTCGATTTAGCAATTCTTTTGTCACGCTCCCAATTTTTCTATTTTTTATCTTTAAGAATTCCAAAGTGTGGAAGTGACACATGATCTTCATTAGTATAACAAGCTTGATTAATCTTTGTCATATCATCAACAAATCTTGAAGCCACAACAAATGGTTGTCTAACGATATTTCCATGAATAATATGGTCAACCATCACTTTTTGTAACTTCACTAAGACACTGGAAGAAGTTTCGCAACAAGAGTTTGTCCGTAAAACCATGGTTAGCACATTGTGGTACTACTCTTGCAACGTGGCCAAGTCTCATGTGCGGTTTCTCCATTAACTCATTTGAAAAGTGAATGTTATGCCTCAATTTCAAAAATTTAGAAGGGGGAAAAATCTCTCAAGGAAAGCTTCAAGCAACTCTTTCCAAGAAGAAGTAAAATTCTTCGACAACTCCATCAACCACCTGGTAACCTTCCTATCAAGAAAAACGGGAAATAACCTCAACCGCATCGATTCTTGTGAAATACAATTAACCACAAAAGGATATCACATATTTGAAAGATTGCCGAGGTGATCATTATGATATTATTCTGAAAACCTCTAAATAACCCTCTCATTTTGATTAACTGCAACATGGATGCGGTTAGAGAAAATGTGATATCCTTGTGCATAGGTTGTAATCGAATTGATCCGATATCATTGGTGATATGAGAAGTTTCATCATCATCCTTTCTAACATAATTATCTTATCTATGGAGAGTAGAGTTGTCACTACTGTTTGTGTTCATTATTTCACCTACTAATCGAAACAAGCGTAGGTTTGTTCAACCACAAGCAAATTAATATGCAAATTAGTTCACAAATTTAATTCCTAACATCCTCTCCTCGGTAGCAACACCATTATTTATAATTCTCAAACTACTCTTCGATACTATTAAAAAGAGTAAATAATCATTGTCAATATAATTTATCCAACACATAGTCGGACTCAAATTCCATAGAGTGTAGTATGAGGTTAAAGATTCAATTGAATAATTATGATGCATATAATTTCAATTTAGAGACCAACCTTAGGTGTAACATGGTGTATAGGACCCCGAGATTCCCTATAGAATCCGCATAGCATGTGACATATACAATAATAGAAAAGATTTAAAAGGCAATTAATATGACAAAGAGTTGGATAAAAAAGGAGTGGAAGTCTACATAGTCCTAGAACCATATAAAACAGCAAGATATTTTGGGACATAACCCGTACATCACGAAGAATAAAGATAAGTAATGAAAATAAGAAATAGGCTCAATCTTCATGACATCAGGACTCAATAATATTCAATATAAAATAAGAGATTCCTAGCCAAGTAGATGCAAAATTGGAGTGTCAAGACTCTACATTGAGAAAAATATAGGCAAGAGTATGTGTCAGCATAAACAATATACTTTTGAGTATGTGCTAGTACAAACTATATAGCAAGTATGCAAGTCATGCATAAAAGTATAAAATCATGCTAAAAGGACCTTTTTTGTGGCATGTAATGACCAAGAAAAAACATGAGGTAAAAGAGTTAAAAACATAAGAAACATGGTTAATGCAAGCTAACACCTTTAAAAAATTCACGAAATACTTGTACAGTTGACCTTAGTTCATTAATGGGAGATTTACCTTGAACTAACATGTAAGACCATGTGAACTATTAACATAGCATCTCATGTGTACCCCACACCGAAAAGGGGTGTCCTACTTTACAAGGTAAGACCATGAATATCTAGCTAATGTATATCTAAGAAAATAATCCTATAGGGGCACATAACTATGGGATAAGGAACTTTCTACTCGAAACCTGGACTAAAGCTATAAGAGAGTTTTCATCTTAATTTCTCTCAATGCAAAGACTTCCCATGGAATAGTATTTATCTTAACTTGCCTTATTATTAAGTGGCATGGGTAATCTGCCATCTCCATCATAGCCATAAAAAGTATAACACCTCAAATTCAGGAAAGACTAGAAGTGAGAATGATTTAAAACTTACATGGCAGAGGCTAGACCATGGAACCCTTCATGGACCGTGAAGTGGACAACAACCCATGAAAGGGCTTCGTGGTAAGTTCCTCAGACCTACCTCGAATGAGTCCCTCCAATGGTGGAAAACATGGTGGCTCGTTATGGTGATCGTATGGGATTTCCAGAGACTACCATGGCCAGCGTCCCTCCCATAGAGGCCTAGATGGCCCGCGGTGAATATAATGGGCCATGGTGTTTTTCTTCAAGTCGCCCAACAGTGAGGGGTCCTTCCCCTAGACATTTTTCAAATACCATGACTTCCATAACGGCTCGTGGAGTCCTTGATATCACGCCCCGAGACTACCCCCAAGACACGGACACAGAACCTATGACCACAACTGATCCCAAGCAAACCCTGCTAGCATGATCATGGGCATACTAAAGAAGATAAATTGTTTGCGGAAGCTAAATCATAATTTAAAATGAAAATATGGGGAATACCCATATTCTATAACTGAAATATTTAAAAATAATGAGTTTAATACAAAGGAAATATTAACTCAATACTAAGCTTAATTTAACTATGGCTGAAATAAACCTCTAACTGACTAGAAATACTGGGACAAGCCCCAACTAATTCTACAAAAAAATTTAAACTAAAAGACTAAATACTAAAAAGAAAATCATGACTATTGTCCTCAGAGAATGATGACTCACCACAGAATCTGCCGAATTGAAGATCGAAAAATCGATCTATGCGTGATTTGGATACTGCGAACCTGAACCTACATAACGAGAAGATGTGGTGCATGTATGCGTCAGTACTTGAAAGGTACTGAGCATGTAGGATAGAATAAAGCTAAAATAAAACATAACTGAACAAGCATAAAAGCAAGTATAATGATCTGAACATGATATAATAAATTTCTGAGCTAACTGAATGCAATGACCAATTTATAACATGCTAAAATTGAATGCTAAATATACTGATAAATGGTCAATGCAAGAGAGTCTGACTGAACTGTGGGAGCTACTAATAACCGGTAATAAAACCATATGAGATAGATGTGGAGTCCGATGTATACGCCCTATCGAGATGACCCAATATACCCGGCTAGAAGTATAAAGGCATGCTCGTATGATCACTAAACTAATTGCCCACAGAGGAGACTTACAACCTACTTGGCTAGTAGTACTAGGACTAATTGGGTACACGAAACCCTAGTCCAACTCGGTATTATGCTACTCCCATTGATTTATGTAGTTAACTGATTATGTCTGAATTTCTTTAAATACTTGATAGAAACTGAACATGCAAACTGAGAATGTAACATTTAATTTGATAATGATGTTTTAAAAACTGAGGCATGTATAACTGCATAAATGAATCTTACCTAGCATGTGTAATTCAAGAACTAAAGAAATACAAAGCTAGGATTCTAAAATTCATGCGATAATCTAAGTAATAGGATGATAATCTGATTGGTAACATATATTTAAACTAAATCATAAAGTTCTACTGTAATTATAGGAACCCTAGGTTTAATCATGATAAGAAAATCAAGAACTGACTGAAAACTAGGGACCCAATGGGTGAAAGGAAACCCACTAGTGAAATCCCACATACCTGGTGATGAAATTCACGGAGATATACTTAGATTTCAGGGCTGGAACTGCTGCAAACTTGCTTCGTTCTTGAACTAGGGTTCTTGAGCTTTTTCTACTTTTTCGCTTCTAATTTTCTAACTTTTAATTTAATGATTTGACTCAGGTAAGTTCTTGTTATTTTTCTAGTATTAAAGTGACTAAAATTTGATGATTGGGGGTCAAAAGGAAGTATCTTAAGGTTTTAACAAAGTGGGAAAAGTACAAAAGACCTATGGGTTAGTTCCTATTGGACAAAATGACGACAAGGACTGACGGTCTTTCGTTCCATTGACGGTCCATCGTTTCGTTCGTAGGTTGGTCCTGTTCGACTGGCATTTACTAAAATGAGAATAACGTTTTGCTCGGAGGTCTAATTTTAGCAAAGTCGTTGGCTATGGAAGGCTAATTTAAGTATCTATCTGTGGGTAGGTTATAGAACACCTAATTCATTTTATGCTAAGAGTTACGACCATTTTATATTGACCCAACTATATTTCCCCCTTAATAGTCTACTAGTTCCGCCAATGGTCAGACCTAGAGACTGTTCTGGTCATCCGTGGCTCTTGTCAGAGAGTGGGTGAATAGGGTGTCGATCGACGTACTCAGACTACGGATCAGAAGTCCTTCCATCGTTTGACACTTGGTCAAATTTTCTAGATTGAGATATTGGGTGGTTTCTGACCAAATCGACGGATGTGTAGGACGGAATGTGGGTGAGGCTACGGTGCGTCGATGGCCACCATCTGTTGCACCTTTAGATTTTCTGAAAACTGGTTTTGGTCTGTTTTAGATATGGTGTGTAACATTATCTCCCTCTTGGGAACATTCTTCCTCGACTGAAGACTAAACTAGGGATAGACCTGTAAACCCTACTACTACACACTGAGAGCTGAGTTTCTGACTTAATTGAGTTAAGAGAACATGCAAATACGCTGAAAATGCAAGTACAAACTGAGGGAACATGATTCTAAGACTGAGTTTATGCATGAATAACTGGAAAACTGAAGAGGAACTATTACCTTAAGCTTGAGAGGAATCGGAAGGAAAGGGGTGAGGATACTTGGCTTTCATGGCTACTTTTACATCCCAAGTAGCTCCCTCTATGGAGAGACTCGTCCACAGAACCTTGACTGAAACAACTTCTTTGTTCCTCAACCCTCTAACCTGATGGTCAAAAATATTAACTAGTACATCCTTAAGAGAAAGATTATCTTTCACCGCTATACTCTCTAATGGCACCTTAGAGGCTGGATCACCCATGCATTTTTTTAAGAGTGAGATGTGGAAGACCGGATGCACTACTGCTAATTCTTCTGACAACTCTAACTCATATGCCACCTTGACAACCCTTTTAATGATCTTATAAGGGCCTACATATCTAGGGCTGAGCTTCGCTTTCTTTCCAAATCTCATCACTCCTTTCATAGGTGAGATTTTGAGAAAAACCCAATCATCAACTTGGAACTCTAGTTCCCTTCTCCTTACATCTGCATAAGATTTTTGACGACTTTGGACTGTCTTAAATCTATCTCTAATGAGTTGCCCTTTATTCACAGCATAAAATACTTAATCTGGCCCTATCAAATCTTCTTCACCTACTTCAAACCAACCAATAGAAGATCTACATCTACGCCCACATAAAGCCTCATATGGGGCCATGTGAATGCTGGAATGGTAGCTATTATTTTAGGCGAACTCAATAAGAGGAAGGTCATCATGAGAACTACATTTGAAATGATCACACAAGCTCTCAACATATCCTCAAGGGTCTGAATGGTACGCTCTGCCTGTCCATCCATTTACGGATGCAATGTTGTGCTAAGGTTAACTTGAGTACCAGAACCTTGTGTAACGACTTCTAGAAATGAGAGGTAAATTAAGGACCTCTATCTAAGATGATGGACAAAAGAACCCCATGCAATCTCACAATTTCATTAATGTAAAGCTTGGCATATTCCTCTGTCGAATTTGTAGTCTTGACCGCTAAAAATCGGGAAGACTTAGTCATTCTATTAACTATCACCCAAATGGAGTCATGTTGTCTGCGAGTACGCGGTAACCTTGTGACTAAATTCATATTGATCACTTCCAACTACAAAGTAGCAATGTCGATCTCTTGCATAATACCTCCTGGTTTCTGATGTTCTACCTTAATTTCTTGGCAATTGGGGCACTTACTCACAAAGTCTGCTATATCCCTTTTCATTCCATTCCACTAATAGACTTCCCGAATATTGCAGTACATCTTAGTGGCACTTGGATGAATAGAATACCTAGAGTTATGGTCTTCTGCAAGAATATGCTATCTCAACTCGCCCACATCCGGAACATACAGTCTAACCTGGTAGCAAAGTACAACATCTCCCCTTAGGGAGAAAACCTCCACTCTCTAATTATGGACTACACCCTTAAGTTCAAGCAACATTGGATCATTGTCTTGCTTTTCCTTAACCTCCACGACAAAAGACAATTTTGCCCCATTCATAACTGCTACACCACTATCTGATATGCTCATAAGGCGAACTCCAAAGCGAGCAAGCCTGTGAACATCCTTCACTAGATCCTTCCTTTATTCCTCAACATAGGCTACACTACCCATAGATAATCTACTAAGAGCATCAGATACTACATTAGCCTAACAAGGATGATAATGTACACTCGTATCATAATCCTTAAGGAACTCAAGACATCTCCTTTGGCGAAGATTCAACTCTTTCTGGGTGAACACATACTAAAGGTTGCTTAAGTTGTCTAGAGGCATAGGATATAACCTTATCTTTCTGCATCAACACACAACCTAGGCCAATTATGGATGCATTACAATAGATAACATAACATTTTGAACCCTCTGATAGAGTCAAGACAGGAGCTGTAGTCAATCTAGTTTTCAATTATGCAAAACGTTTCTCACAATCATCCGACCATTAGAACTTGACCACCTTTTGAGTCAACCTAGTTAATGGGAAGGCTACTGATTAAAATCCTTCCACGAACCTTCAGTAATAACCCACTAGACCTAAGAAACTCCTAATATATGTAGAGGAAGGTCTGGGCCACTGTTTCACTACTTCTATGTTTTGCGTATCCACTCAAATCCCTTCACTAGATACAATGTGACTAATTGGATTGCAACTAGAACTCACATTTACTAAACTTAGCAAATAAGTGGCGATCTTTGAGAGTCTATAAAACAACTCTCAAACGACTTGCATGTTCTTCCTCACTCCTAGAGTAAATGAGAGTATCATCAATAAAGACGATAACGTACAAGTCAAAGTACTATTTGAACACTCTGTTCATCAAATCCATGAAATCTGCAAGAGCATTAGTTAGTCCAAAATAAATGACTACAAATTCATAATGACCATACCGAATTCTAAAGGCTATTTTCGAAATGTCACTTTCTCTGACTATGAGCTGATGTTAGCCCAATCTGAGTTCTATCTTTGAGAGGTGACTAACACACTGAAGTTGGTCAAACAAGTCAATCTTGGGGATAGGATACTTATTCTTGATTTTGACCTTGTTCAAGTGTCTATAGTCAATGAACATTCTGAGAGAACCATCTTTCTTCTTTACGAACAACACTGGTGCACCCCATGGTGAAATACTAGGTCTGATGAAGCCCTTATCTTGAAGGTATTTCAACTACTCTTTCAATTTCATAAGCTTTGATGGAGCCATTATTTAAGGAGGAATATAAAAAGGTTGGGTATTTGTAAGGAGATCAATTCAAAAGTCGAATTCCCCTTAGGGAGGAACTGCGGGAAGATATTCTGGAAACTCACAAACTACTGGAGTTGACTCAAAAGTTGGAGTTTCAAGGCTAGAATTTGTAATCCAAACTAAATGATAGAGATATTCCTTACAGATCATCTTTATATCCTTCAGGGAAGAAATGAATCAACGCATAGGCGCTAAGGTACTACCCTTCAATTCTAAGATTGGTTCGTTTGCAAATTGAAAACGAACAATCCTAGTTCTACAATAGACTGAGGCATAACATGTGTGTAATCAATCTATGCCTAGAATGATATCGAAATCTACCATTTCTATCTCTACTAGATCTGTTGAGGTGACTTTCTGAGAGACTATGACACGGCAATTTCTATACACCCATCTAGCTATAACTGGGTCACCGATTGGAGTAGGTTCGGAGAAAAGTTGTGATAGAAGTTCTAGAGTGACACTGAATTGGACTGATATGTAAGAGTTAAAAAATAAAGAGTAGCCCCTAGATCTAATAATGATAAACATCAAGGTCAAAGACACGTAACTTACCAGTGACTACATCAGGAGAACCTTGCTGAAGTTGTAGACTGATCTTTTCATTTCCATCTCATTGAACCTAATGAGAATAACAATCCCTCAACATGTGACCAGACTGAACGCACACAAAACATCCTTTCTTTCTTGCAGGACACTCGCCCGGATGGTTTTTACCACACATAGGGAAAGTAGGTAAGTCTTGGTGCCTGAAACAGTTCGCTGAGACTTCGAGTCTGGTGCTCTACCCTTTTAGTCATACCTGTTCTTGGAGGCGTGAACACTAGCTGAAGAAGGGGTTGGAGTTGAAAATTTCTACTGACTCTACAAGCAATTTCCACCACCCAATTTCTACCAGAATAGTCATAGTTCCCAGTCCTAGCCTTCTTATTTTCCTTAGCATGTTCCCTAAGCTTATCACCCTCAACCTGCTGAGCATGAGTTATAAGCCTAGAGATGTTCATTCTCCAAGTAACATAGCATTCATGCATTCAGCTTTGATCAAATCTGACACTCCATACAAGAACTTGTTTAATTAAGCCCTGGAGTCAGCAATTATGTGAGGCGAATACCTAGAGAGTTGGTCAAACTTCAACAAATACTCTTGGACTGTCATGTTACCCTGCCTCAATTTCATGAGTTCCTGAACCTTTGCTTCTGTCAACTCTATTAAGAAGAACCTGTCGAGAAAAGTCTCCATAGAGCAATCCCAAGTTATAGGAGCTGCATTTGCACTCCTATTCTCCTTCCACTGAGTGTATCAGATGTGAGAAACATACTTCAACTGGTATGATGCTAACTCAAAGATTTTCTTGATCTCATCCAAGAAATTCTGAGGATCCTCCTTAGTTTGCGATCCTAAGAACTCAAGCGAATTCATCGTAAAAAAGTCACAGACCCTTGATCCTACTGATCCAGCATTTTCATGAGCATGAACCCGATTGTTCTAGTTATTCATACGCTGAGCCAACATATGTATGATATTCCTAAACATAGCATTTGATTCTTCTTGATCTGGGACTGGAGGAGCTGCGTTTGCAATCCTAGCGTTTGCATTCCTAAAGTTATCTCTAGGAGGAGGCATAATTCGAAACGTGGAATGTCAAGCTAGAATGGAATAAGATCATACCTCACGCACGATAAGAGTAATAAGAAAATGAAGTTTCCTAGAACACTTCATAGCCTCCCTCTCATGAGATGTGGTGCACTTTAAACCCATGAAAAGCACTCTACATAGTACAACTTTGAAAACATCCTAGGACTATTAATCGTAGTACTCACGTACCAAGTTTTTTCACACCCCGAAACTACCCCCGAGACGCGGACACAGAACCTAGGACCACAAGTTGTTACAAGCTATTCATGCTGGCATGATCATGAGCATACTAAAGAATATAAACTTTTTGCGGAAGCTAAATCATAATTTAAAATGAAAATATGGGGAATACCCATATTCTATAACTGAGATATTTAAAAACAATGAGTTTAATACAAAGGAAATATTCACTCAATAGCAAGGTCAATATAACTATGCCTGAAATAAGCCTCGAACTGACTAGAAATAGTGGGACAAGTCCCAGCTAAGTCTAGCAAAAACTGAAACTAAAAGACTAAATACTGAAAAGAAACTCATGACTATTGTCCTCGTAGAATGAGGACTCACCACTGAATTCGCTAAACTGAAGATCGGAAAATCGATCTATGCGTGATCTGGATGCTGAGAACCTGAACCTACATCACGAGAAGATGTAGCGCAGGTATGCATCAGTACTTGAAAGGTACCGATCATGTAGGATACTGAAACAAAACATAACTGATCAAGCACAAAAGCAAGTATAATGATCTGAACATGATATACTAAATTCATGAGCTAACAAAATGCAATGAAAAATTAATAACACGCTGAAAGTGAATACAAAATATATTGATAAATGGTCAATGCAAGAGAGTCTGACTGAACTGTGGGAGCTACTAGTAACCGGTAATAAAACCACATGAGTTAAATGTGGAGTCCAATGTATACGCCCCATTGAGAGGACCCAATATACCCGACCAGAGGTATAAAGGCATGCTGTCGTGAGCAATAAACGGATTGACCACAGAGGGGACTTAAAACCTACTTGACTACTAGTTCTGGGACTAATTGGATACACTAAACCCCTAGTCAAACTCGGTATTATGCTACTCCCATTGATTTATGTAGTTAACTGATTATGTCTGAATTTTTTTAAATATTGGATAGCTCAAAACTGAACATGCAAACTGTGAATGCAACATTTAATTTGATCATGATGCATTAAAAACTAAGGCATGTATAATTGCATAACTGAAATATCTGACCTAGCATGTGAAATTCAAGAACTAAAGAAATACAAAGCTAGGATTCTAAAATTCATGTGTTAATCTAAGTAATAAGATGATAATCTGAATCGGAACATATCTTTTAACTAAATCATGAAGTTCTGCTATAATTCTAGGAACCCTGGTTATAATCTTGTAAGAGAACGAAGAACTGGCTGAAAACTAGGGACCCAATGGGTAAAAGGAAACCCACTAGTGAAATCCCACATACCTGATGATGAAATTCATGGAAAAAAGCTTAGATTTTGGGGATGGAACTACTGGACCTTGCTTCGTTCTTGAACTAGGGTTCTTGAGCTTTTTCTCCTGTCTTGCTTCTAATTTTCTAAGTTTTGATTTAATGATTTGACTTAGGTAAGTTCTTGTTGTGTTTCTAGGCTTAAAGTTTCTAAAATCTGATGGTTTAGGTTCAAAACAACGTATCTTAAGTTTTAAACAAAGTCTATAAAGACAAAAAAGAACCTGTGTTAGTTGATGTCGGACCAAACGACGACTAGAACTGACGGTCCGTCGTTTGGTTCGTAGGTTGAGCCTGTTCAACATGCCTTTATTAAAATGGGCATAACTTTTTGCTCGAAGGTCTGATTGTTGCAAGGTCGGTAGATTTGGAAAGATAATTCAGTTATCTGTTTGTGAGTATGTCATAGAACATCTAAGTAATTTTGTACTAAGAGTTATACCATTTGAAGTTGACCCAACAATATTTCCCCCTTAACTGTCTGCTAGTTCCCACCTACGGTCAGACCTACGGACCGTGGGTCCACTAAGGATTGTTCTGGTCATCCGTGGATCTTTTTAGAAAGTGGGTCAATGGGGTGTCCATCGATGGACTCAGACTACGGAGCGTAGTCTGACCTACGTACCGTAAGTCTGTCTGCGTTTCACACTTAGTTAAATTTTCTAGATTGAGATTTTGGGTGGTCTCTGACCCAATCGACGGATGTGCAGGATGGACCGTGTGTCAGGGTATGGTCCATCGATGGCCACTTCCTGTTGCACCTGTAGATTTTCTGAAAAACTGTTTTTTGGTCTGTTTGGATATGGGGTGTTACATTTGACATTCCATGAAGGCCACTGTGAAAGTGGTCATGTCAGTTTTAAGTCAGGGTTTTTTGGGTCTTTTACAAATTATTTTAATTCAATACCCTGTCATATTTACCTTAACCATAAATCCCTATATAAAAAAAATATCAATTCATACTCTAAGATTCATGAAAGAAGATCCAGTTCATCCTATCAAATATCTCTCTCTAGAAGTTGAAGAAGAAGCTAGGGTTTCAAGATTTAGTGACCTAATCCCCATTCAATTCAAGATTTTGCATAAAAGTATGATAGCCTTAATCTATGTAGCCTCTCCTCTATAGAGTTCCTGAATTCCCAATTTTGAAGTCACAAATCCCAATAGAAATTAGGGTTTTCTTCAATGTAATTGGTTCCTTTCAATGTTGAATATTGGGTTGTTTTATGAAGTATTATGCATGAATTGTGATAATTCTATATTTTAAAGACGAATCCTGATGAGCCCATGCTTAACACATGTTTCCAAGATATTCTTGATTGAAAGTGGGCTTTAAACTATAAAAAGTGAATTATGAAAATAGGCATATTCTCATGAAATTAATAAAATGTGATGCAAGTTGCTTTGGAAGTATAGAATTATGTTGTTATTGTTGATAATTGTTGTGAAAGGTTTTCTCACATAAATTATTCAAAGGTTGAAAGGTTTTCTCACCTAAATGTATCAAATTTACGGAGCTAATCTAAAAATGTGGTAACAGTCGATTACCCATGACCTCCAATGGTGACTACACATATCTCATGAATGTTAAGATAGGTTAAGGATAATAAATATTTCGTGGGAGTTATGCTTAGCACCGAGTGGACAATTTATGATTACCCATGTCTCATAAACTATGTGTCACCATAGGTTGTCTACATAGACATTAGCTAGTGGATAAACGTAATCTAGAAGTTCATGGTTCTTACATTGGAATGTGAGAACATCTTGAAGACACTGATTCCATGTTAATTGCTCACATGGTAATACATGTCGGTTAAAGGTAATTCTCCCTCAGCAATGAATCTAGGTTACTTCGAGAAGTATGTCATGTGTGTTTTAACATGATGTTTACTTGCATTGACCATGTTTTTTATCACTTATGTTTTCTAAATCTTTATCTTATGTTTTAACTTGGTTATTGCATATCGTGAAAAAAGACTCTTTTACTTTGTTATATATTTTATGCATTATTATCATACTTGGTACATTTTTGTAGCATGATCTTTCCTACATTATCCTAAAATGTAGGGTCTGACAGTCTAGGTTCTGACCTCTGTGGCTAAGGATCATTTAGTAAATCTTGAAGATTGGTGAGTCCTTAAGAATAGAGTACCAAACATTTATTTCATGTTGTCTTCACAATTCAAATTTAAACTTCATGCATGGGTTACGTCCCGATTACTCAATTGTACTCGATTACTTGTATACATTGTTAGACTTCCGCTTCATTATATGTTTTAAATTTTGTCTTTTAAATCTCTTGGTTTTTGTTATGTTGTAAGATGCATGCTAAGTGACTTGTTTGGGTCTCTCGGAGTCTTATACACTGTTACATCTAGGTTCTACTTGAGGTCGTGAAAAAAATTAAAATCAGAGTAGAAGGTTTAGAAAGGTCCTAGGAAGTCTAATATGCCACACCAAATAGATTCTTGTTCATGAGTGTCAAGTGTGCCACACTTTTGAATGAGTGTCTATAAGATAATTAGAAAACTTATTTTTTTTATTACCCTAAAGTTGTGCAATGAAGTTTAACTCTGTAATGTATCTCTCTCCAAATTCCCTTTTGATACTCTATATGATATGGCCATTGAAAGGGCATATGCTAGAAGGAATATGGAACAAGAGGATCTCCTTAAGCTCCTCACGTTCTGATCAACCTTTTAAAAAAAAGGGACTAATACAAAGTTTAGTTTCTTTTAAATTGTGTGTCAATCCATTAAGGCTCAATCCAATAAGCAGGTTGAGGTACACATGAGCCCAAATGTGGGTACGCTGACAACTAGAGTGAGAGACTTTACTAGAAGGAAGACTCCAAAGTTTCATTACTCTAAGGTTGAGTAATACCCTCAAGAGTGCATTGATGAAATGCATAAGGTGTTGGTGGTTATGGGAGTGATGCCAATGGAAAAGGTAGAATTAGCCGATTAACAACTTAACGATTTTTCTCATGTTTGGTTCAACCAATGGAAGGAAGGGAGGGAAATTGTTGCAGGTCCTCTCGATTGGGAAAATTTTAATGTTTTTTTCTTTCATGGGTTCTTTCCCCTTGAAATGAGGGAGGAAAAGGCACTTATGTTCATAAACCTTCGCCAAGAAATCATGACTGTGAAATAATATACTTTGAAACTCATACAATTTTTAAGATACGCTCCCACTATAATTGCCGATCCTAGGGCAAGATGAGTAAGTTTGCTTCATGTGTGTCCAAAATAGTGGTTAAGGAATGTCGTACCGCCATGCTTGTCAATTATTTTGACATTTGTCGTCTTATGGTTCATTCTCAACAAATTGAAGAGAGTAACATAAGGAAAGGTCTAGGGAGGTTAAGAAGGCAAGGATGATGATGATAACTTATCACACTCAAGATTCGATAGACATGGTCGACCAAGTTCCAGAAAAGGTTTTCCAGTCAAGGTTTCTCCAATACTCTTCAATATTCATCAAGGATAGGTTGTCTAACCCTAGTCCTCAAGAATGAAATGGTAGTGGATCTTCATTGCCTAATTGTTCTAAGTGTGGAAAGAAGCATAAGGGCAGATGTCAAGCCGATTCCAATGCTTTCTTTGGTTGTGGTAAGATGGATCACAAGATAAGGGATTGGCCCACAGTTGTTAAGAATGAGGGAGATAATCATTAATGGGAATTGAATCCTTGATTCCATCCTAATTCGAGTCATAATTAAGACGGACTCTATAACTTTCAACTCATCATGGGCAAGAGGGTTTTCCCGATGTGGTTAACGGTATGTTGAAAGTCTTCCAACTTGATTCTTTATTTAACCGGGTGCTACTTTGTTTTTAGTGACATCTTATGTGGCTAAAAGGTTTGATATTCTTCTGGATGTGTTCTTAGATCGTTTTTCTTTCTCTACTTGTGTTGATTATTCAATTATGACTAAAAGGGTCTATAGGAAGTTTCTTGTCTCCTTGTCCCGTAAATTCACTCATGTTGATTTTGTAGATTTCGATATGTATATTTTGATGTTATTCTTTTTATTGATTGGTTGCATGCATATTATGGATTTTTATTATGAAATATGTGTAGTAGTGCTTCGGTTTCCATAAGAACCCATCCTGGAGTGGAAAGGGAGAAATATTATGCCTAAGGGATAGTTTGTCATTTGCCTTAAAGCTAGAAAAATGATTTCTAAAAGTTTCATTTACCATCTAGTTAGGTGAGGGATATATATTCTTAACCCGTAATTTTGAGTCGGCGCCCATTGTGAAAGAGGTTTTGGAAGTGTTTCCGGATGATTTACTTGGTATTCCTCCCGAAAGAGAAATAGACTTCGGCACTGTGTTCTCCCAGATACGCAACCTATCAATATTCCTTTTTACCGAATGTCTTTGGCACTTATGGAACTAAAGGATAAATTGAAAGATTTGTTGGATAAGGGTTTCATCCGAACGAGTATCTCTCTATAGGGGTGTTTTAGTGTTATTTGTTAGAAATAAAGATGGTTTGATTCGTATACATATTAAATATCGACAATTGAAAAAGGTTAGAATCAAGAATAAATGATGAACGCTCAACCTCACCGCATCCAATACTATGTATGATTGATGGTTATCTAGTATATAACCCAACGATGAGTTGGGTTGGACCCACAAAGAGTTGTACAAGTTCAAATCTAGTTACAATGTTATAAAGGCAATCTTATTGTTGGTAGGAATATAAATTGTCGAAAACATTGACTTAAATTGAAAGGAGTGACACAACAAAGGTAAGATGATGGGTTGAAACAAATACGAAATTAGGAGTTTCAACAAGATTAAGAGGAATTCTCAGAATGTGATAGATTATAAGCTAATTAAGCTATAGGGGTATTGAACTTTAATGGAAATTTTCTGAATCAATGTTGTAGGCAAGGCTATAAGTGCAATATTTTTCTCTCAAACAACTATTATGGTTCAGGCGTGTCCTCTCAACCTCGACAAGCTTAACAAGGTAAAAACCCCACATCCTTTAATGTATCAACTCTCTCTCGAGCTAGATAGGTAGAATTGAGTTTAGGATTCACTCTCTCGAGATGGACTCATGTCAACCCAATACCTACAATTAATAGTCAAAAGCTTTGGTTCAAATACCTCTCTCTCAAGCAAGCCAAGAACTCTAAGCTGGAATTGCTTTTGGAACTGCAATCCATAATTAAAACATATTTTATTATTAAATCCATAGTAAAACAAAAATTATATCATTAAACAACGATACACATAAGATAATTAGACAAATAAAAACATGATAACACCCCAAGAATTAGAGTTTTAGATATACATTATAAGAATAGAGAAATGATACCAACTAGATTATCCATAAGCTGAGTAAAACTCTCCAAGCCTTTACAATACACTAAATTGATTAAGTTCAAAAAACCCACTTGATAATCCTCAAAGTTAATCTTAAAAACTCAAAGTCTACAATGGAAATTCAAAACTATGAAATAACTCTAACTTTCAAACATGGGTATCGGAACTCCTAGTAACTGCATTTAAAATTCAATTTATAGTTGTCTAGTTTTTTCCATAAAGGACATTGGGAGAGATAAGTCGCACCTAGCCGAACATGTCACTGATCTGCTCTTTTCTCCCTTCCATCATCCATTTGCATTGACCATCAGTTCTCCACGTCCTGTAACTTTGTGTTATCAAGGTTATCATCGCGGAGTCATTCAATTATTCACCAACTTCTCCTGTCTCCATGTTGGTTCTTCCATAGAGATGACACGTTGGAACTTTAGTAAGCTGAAGAACAACTCGGCGGTTTGCGAAGTGGTCATGGTGATCACTAAGATCTTTTTTCTTTATTTCTTCAGCTAGTTAGTTCCTTTTCTTCCAGTAATGTCTTTGTCTTGCTCCTTAGCCTTCATAGTTGCAAATCAACATTTTAACATCAGTTTAGAGCATAAAATAGTCATTTCAGGTAACTTATACTATCAAAACAGAGTGTTAAATGATTCGAAATCTCAAACTCGTCAACATCCCCAACTTAAATTTTTATTGTCCTCAAGTAAGACTCAAGAGCAATAGTTCAACTAGGATGGCTCCAAATAGTTTTGCTTAAGACTCAACATAATTGCACAAAAAGAGTCAAACTACGCATACAATAATAATTGTTCACTTAAAGTGTAAAATTGTGACTCACCATTATCAAGTGTACTCAAGTTCACATTTCTTGCTTCAAATGCAAGTTCAAGCTCAACAAAGGTATTCAAATGCCCTCACAAAAACGATTCCATATTCACAGAAAAATCCTTAACAAATTAAAGTCGCCAAATCACATGCAACTCTCTCACTCACAAATATGAACAAATACATAACTCTACCCATAGGTTTGCCCTTATTTTCCAATCAACGTTCTTTTCAGCTCACTCAAGATCACAAAGATACTTATATGGCTTGCAATGTGTCTACCTTCGTGAAGTATTGCCTGAAAATCAGTTTTTTTCTTCTATTTCACAGCCAAATATTATCATTATCCACCTCATTATTCAACAAAACATGAATCACCGGACACCCCATTTCTTTTACTATTTTGATACACTTTATTTCATAATTTTTTGTCTTTTTAGTCTTTTCTTGTTCTTTCTTCTATTTCTCTTTTTTTTTACATGGAGGGGTTCTATCATTTTCATAACAATCCATCAAGGGGAATTTTTCATATTTCTTGACTCTCCTTCTTTTTCACCATAAGCAAACTAAGGTTTTTGGCCTAAGTTGGTTATTCAAACGAACCAATACTTCATGAAGGTTATGGGCTATATGATTAAGAGGTCAAATTTGTTCATCTTTCTTCCAAGAAAAGCATAGGCTCAAAAGGTGCCAAGCAACGCTTACACATATCACAAGGTTAACCACAAAGAAGTATATTGTCAAGTTGGTTCACTCTTCAAAACTCTTTCCTAAGATCATTTCAATTGCTTTCTTCACTCAATCAATTGGACCAACGTGGCAAATTCTATGTGTGATTAAGTACAATGTTCAAGGTAACCACACAACACAAGACATTGATACAATTATGAATGCCTTCCACTTTTGAAGTTATATTTAACTAAGTAGATTCAAGCATGAACATTATTTCAAATATCATTGCAATAAGTATAACAAAACACATCTCAATAATCTTCCTAAAAATCAAATAACATGATCTTTTTAAAAAAATCTTCTATGTTTGAACACCTACTTCAAAGGTGAAAAAGTTATCTCAGAGATGTTGAAATTGTGAATTGATTTTGCATATTTAAAATTATATCTTGAATAAAGAATTTTGTAAGAATAATATTTTTCATCATCTTTACTCATTACATTCTTTCTTTTTCTTTGTTTTCTATCACGGCAATCATACCACCCATTGAATTTCGCTTTGAAACACTATGTAACCCTTGAAAATTGCCATTACATGCAAATAAGATCAACATTTAAAAAAACAAACAAAGTAAGGACATGATTAAGAAAATCAAAAAGCAATATAAATATTGGCAAAGAATATGACACAATAATAACCTGTGAAAATTATAGAAATTGAGTATAATTTTCAAATGTGTTTCATTTATTTTCAACATAGGTTATGGGCTTTTAAGTATAAAACAATGTGTAGATTCATTTTTTAAAATGATTTATAAAGGAAAGGAAAACGTTAAAAACACTCAACTATTTGTTTTTGATTTGTCATTTCAAATTCTTTCAATTAAGAATGTTTTGTATTTCTCAAACATTTTCAAAACTAAAAAAAATTAAAAGCAAAGAATAATTTAAAATAAATAAATTCGAATATCTACTCCTCACACACTAAATAACACGACTTTGAATTTTAAAATTAGTAATGGTTGATGGTTCCTTCCCTTAATGATACAATTATGGAGAGGACGGTTATATGAGGAGAGGATATCAGAATTTTGTTAGTAGTGTAGCTTCGAAAATGTAATGGCCTATTGTATTTTACATTTAGGATTCAACAAACTTTTTATATAATGCAAGAAAAAACTTTAAAAACTGAGAAATCAGTTAAATATCTTCTTAGTCTCTCTCTACATATTCCCCTTTTTAATTGAGCCATATTAAATATAAATAGTTATTTTTAAAAAATATTGACAGATGATTTTTTTTTTCTTTTGTACAATTAGTTTAAGAAACATGTATAAATATTGTTCAATTTCTTAAAAAAAATAATAAACAAACTATGATTAAAAACCTTTGCAGATCTTTTGAAATTATAATAACTTGTTTTTAGGAATACATTAATAAATGAAAAGAAAAAAAAACATAAAAAGTGGTTTAAGAAAATTATATGAATAACATTAATGATGAGATTAAGGTACGAAATAAAAGAAATAAATGGCTCATGGTGACAGGAATTAATGATTGTCATTTTTATATTTGATAAAATTTTCAGTTTATTAAAATCAGAAAAAATGTAAAAAATTATAATAAAATTGAGGCATAATTTTGTTGGAAGAGTAGCTTCATTTTTGAGGAATGAGAATAGTTATTATTATTGTTAAAAAAATTATTTAAAAAAGGTAAATCAAATTCTGTAAAATTTGTTTTCGATTCTTATTAAGTGATAGTAAATTATTTCTAGGATAAATATATAATAAACAAAAACAAAGAAAGGAAAAAAAGGCATAAGAAATTAACATCAATAATATTTATGAGATTAAAGAAGGGAAGTAAAAGAAATTAATATTAGTACTGATGGTAGGAACTAAATATAATCATTTAATTTTAATATATTATAAAATTTTAAGATAACTTTTCCAGTCTTTTTATAGATAGAAAAAAAAATCAAAAATTAAAACAAATATCGATGCACTTTTTTTTTTTTTTTTTTAGAACAACTTCATTTTGAGCAATAATTTTTTAAATAATGTCAAAATAATTCATAAAAATTATTATTAGACTAAGATGAGTGTCACATCATATTTTCTTATTTCAAATTATTATTACATATAAATATAATTTTTTTAATAAAGAATATGATTTTAAAATGATAAATCAAATTCCGTTAAAATATGTGTACAATACAAAGTTATTTTGAGTTTTTGGAATTAAATCCCTTCACTTGAATAAATAATAAATATCTGTAAAATGATGGAGGGCTCACACGTCATTAGCTTTCGTAGAGAGTTGTTTGATAGGACTATCCTTTTGTACGAATTATAAATTTGACCAATTGAGATTTAAAAAAAATATTGAAAAAATATCATAGCCGAAGATAGGTACAAATCAATTATAAATGGATAATAAAATAAAATTTATAGGAAAATAAATAACGCAAGCAGTATTGAAAAAACGTGATTTCTGAAAAATAATATACATAACATTATTATGAGATTAAGGTAAGAAAGTAAAAGACAATAATAGAATTGATGATGAAATGAACTAAATATAATCATCTTTTCTTAAAATTAAATTGATAAAATACATAACGAAAACTATGATTTAAAATAAATAAGAAAAACAAAATAACCTTTAATGAAAGGTACATAAAAGATTAAGACAAAAAACAAAGAAAAGAATTAATAGAACAAAGAAGGAGTTAATACCTCAGATGGTCACTCAACTATGCACTCTTCTCTCAGAAAGTCACTTAACTTTCAATTTTCACTCAAAAGTCGCTGAACTATGCACTACTTTCTCAGGAAGTCACTCAACTTTGAATTTTAACTCAAAAGTGACTCAACTATCCACTCTTTCCTAAAAAAGTCACTCAATCTATTAAATTATTTTTTTAATTAAAATTTATTGATTTTAATTATTTATATAATAAACAAAAAATTTTTAAAAAGAAAAATACCTGCTGAGAAAGAAGGTACCTGAAAAGAATGAAGGATTACATGCTGATGTATAGGACATCCTTTTGCTCCTTAATGTCCATGCTTTGTGTCTAAGTCCAAAAACATGGAAATCAATGATTTTATGAGAGTTATTGGCTCAATATAAGCATTTGAGGAGGACACTAAATTCATCCAAATAAAGCCCTAAATGAGTACATATTGTGGACTCATCAACATCCCAACTTAAACTTTTGCTTGTCGTCAAGTAAGACTCAAGTTCAGCAGTTCAAAAAATGATTTCCCAAACACTGCTACAAAAGACTCAATAATGAATAAACACAAAAAAAACTCAACGTACTCATGCAAGGACAATTACGCACAAAAATTCAATTTGTGACTCACCATTAACAAAGATTCTCAAGTTCATCATACTTGCTTCAAATGCAACTTCAAACTTCACAAGGTATTCAAATGACCTCACGCAAAGAATGATGCTAAATTCACAGGCAATGGTTCAACAATTTTAAGCTCTGGAATAACAATCAAAACTCACACTCACAAGGATGAACAAAATGCATGACTTCACCCATAGATTTGCCTAATCAACATTAGTTTCAGCTCACTCAAGATCAAAAAGTTCATTTCAAGGCTTCTAACGAGGCGTGTAAGAGTATGATCAGTGAATTCAATTCTCATTAAATGTGGTGTGAAAAATACTTTCTTTCCTTCTCCTCGTCGTTCTCATTTATTCTCATATGTCACCCCGTTATTAAATTTCCACACAATATTGGATACCCCATTTTGTTTGCACTTTCACACACTTTTTCTTCTTTTTCATCTTTCTCTTCACTCTTCTTTTTTATATGAAAGGGTTCCATCTTTTTCCAAAAATAGGTAAGAGGACTTCGTTGCACTTATTTATTTACCTTCTCTTCTCACCACACCTCCAACTTAGGCTTTTGACCTATGTTGTATATTTACAAAAACCACTTCTCGTAAGGATTAAGGGTGAAGGGATAAAGAAAGATCACAATTTCATCACACTTCTTCCTAGAAAAACATAAGTCTCAAAAGGTGTTCAAGCGAAGTTCACACACTCACAAGGTTGGCCACAAAATAGGTATAAGGTCAATTTGTATCACTCTTTAAAATTTCCTAAGATCATTTCAAGAGATAGCATCACTTAGTCAATCAGGCCAACAACAAAAATTCTAGGTGCCATCACACATGGTTCACGGTAAGGTCATCACATAAGGCATTGATGCTAATGTCAAACAAGAGTATGCAATGTTCAACACAGGAGGCTCAATTTTATAATTGGCTAAATGAGGTGCAAAAACTTCACATATTGCCTATGCAACTTCATTTGGCCTAATCGTAGCTGCACTCATTTATTTTTGTTCAATTATGAGCATATTCAAGTCATCGATATTGATCAAAACTAATACTTAAATTTGCAAGAGAACGACCACATTCAAACACAAACAAGATGTGGCATAGTTTTTTTTTATGGGTCCAAAACCATTTACAATTCAAACAAAAGCCACAAGCTCAATCATCCACAAATACAACACAATACACAATATATATCACAAAACTCAAATATGTAATATAAACATTAGTCACAAAAGGCGGGCCTCAACCTACCACAAATAAAAAGCTACCTGTCTTCAAATGCAAGAAATAAGATATCCAAAAGTTAATAAGTGCTCGTTTGGATTCACTTATCTTTGGTGTTTTTAAGCTATAATAGCTTTTAAGTAGTTTTGAAGAGTTTGGGTAAAGTTAAAAGTGCTCATAAGCACTTATTTTAAGCCAATATAACAAAATTAAGCCAAAAGTCATAAGTTAGAAATCCTAACTCATGCCTATTGGCTTATAAGTCATAGGACAATCCAAATAGGCCCTAAAAATAAGACACAAATAAAGGGAAAAAGGGATCTTGTCTAAATAATTGCTCTGTCGGCATCAGGCCCAATGCTCTATCTAAACTTGGGCATCACTTCCCGAACTCTCTTCTATAGTACTACCATCTCCACTAGGTTCAACATATGGCGTATCTACCAAAAAATTATGAATAACTTCATTGATCATGGTCAGTCTTTGTAAGGCCTTATAAGAAACCTCCTCACCAACCCTAAGCATCATTTCATCAGTCTCATCCTAAAACTTGGGGTCAACTGCCTCCTCAACTCGAACCTCCTTTCTAGTGTAGGCGGATACATAGAAGGATATATTTTCACTACAAGGATCTCCATTATCCCAAAAATCATGGACATGCAGCTGGTCCATATCTCTCGTCAATGCAAAAATAACAATGAAGATCCCAAAAATGACCTGGGTTAACTAGAGACTATAATGTTGGTATTGATTTTCTAGGGTACTAAATATGTATATTATATGGTATAGAGTTAGTATCTAAAGTATTAGGTATGTTGGAAGTCAAACGTCGAGGGACGACTAAGACGTTCGACGACTAAGTCACCTATGTGCCTTGTATGTGAATCTATGTGCTTATGTGCGATTCATGAGGTTTTAAGGTTATTAAATGAGTTCATATAGAATTTATAGTAAGTGTGTCAAGTTTCGTGAAGTTTGGAGGTCAAACGACCAAGAACATCCATGACGTTCGAAAGATATGCCTTGAAATGACCTTGTATGCCTACGCATGATTCGTTGAGTTTTACCTGTTTGTTTTGGATGAAATTTATGTGAAAGGTGATAAATACGATTGTTTTTAGTTGAGAACGTCCGGGAAATTATCGCCAAGAACAATCCAAGGGTCCTTGAGGAACTTTTGGCAAGGCTGTCCCAGGCAGACCCCAAACGACGGAGCAGTCGACGACTTGTAGGCCTATTGACGCCCCGTCAATAGGTGCCGTCGATGGGGAATCGTCCTGGGGTAATAAAGAGAGACTTTTAAAGTATCTAAAACCACCGACGGTGTCCAGCATGGCCCGTCAGTGGGGTGACGCCTCGTTGAGGGCAGTCGTTAGGTGGAAGCTATTTTTCTGCGCAGGCTGCTGCCAAGTCAGGGGTGAAAATGTAAATTCACCCCACTTATAAATGGATGTATTTCAGTTTTATTTATAGGTATGTTGGGTATTTTAAGTAAATACAAGTGTTTAACACTTAGAATATTTCATTCACCCAAATAGAAACCCCAAAACCCCTTAGAATTCTCTCAAAGTCTACATTTAAGTCCAAATCAATGAACATCTTGATGGTGACGTTTCGAGTGGAATTTCTTCATCAAAGTGAAGAATTATCATCCTTGAGGTATGGATATTGATCCTTGAAACTCTGTTCATCAAGGAGCCCGAATTCTCAAGATGTTTTCTAAGTTTTCTATAGTTGAATTATCCAATTTCATTATTCTACAATGGGTTCTTGCATAAATGATTTCTAAACATTAAATTATGATATAATTGATATTTTATTGATTATTTAAATCTAAATTACCTATGAACCCATGAATTTGATGAACCCTAGTTTTTGACTAAGATGTGGGTTACTTGATATTAAGCTAATATTGTTAAATTCTTATGCAGTTTCTTATGGGCTTTCTAGTGATTTAATAATTGTAGCAAATTGATATCTAGTTTGTGTTAGATTGATGAAGTTACATTTAATTGACCTAGTTCATTGATTATAGTAGTTTTTATGTTGAATAATTGGTTATTGCCTTAGGTAAAGGTCTTGTGTTATCAAATTGTGTAAGTTGACTTTGAATTGAAGTGTTGAGGATGTTGTGGGGGTATGTTGACCTATTTCACTTATTTTAATGTTGGTTTTACTTGAATACTATTGTGATTGATATGGTACACTTAAGGTGGCGGTGTTATGTGCTTTACTTGCAATTAATGTGGACTTGTCGGTGTTACTTTATACAATATGATGATCTTGGACTTATTGACAACTACATGAAGTAATATTACTAATTGTGTTGTTTTATTATGTGAATCATGACAATATCTATCTACATGTGAAGTCATATATGTATTCTTCTATTCATGTTGTCTTATGTGATCATGTTAGACTATGACTTTGACATTTAGAGTATAGTGTTAGGGTTGAGTCTTGGTTATTCCTACATGGCTATATAACTGTATGTGGAGTTTATTATGATGTTATGAAAAAATATAGTATCACTTGAAGATGTTAGGTTGTTTCTTATGTGATTATAGAATGACTTGCATTATGAGTTAAAAGTGAAACATGTGGTATCTTGTCTTGGTCGACTTGGGTCCCTTGCTTGATGTATATATGATTATAAATATCGGATTTCTTGATTTAGGGTGTTAGAAATCTTAGTCTTGAATGTATGAATTAGATGTGACCTTAAATGATGTTATGAGAGTCTCTTATGTGAAAACCTTGACTTAATGGTAATGTTAAGATTGTTGAAGTTGTAAGCGGTAATGGTATCCTTCAATGTAAAAGAATGATGGACTTATGGTTTATTGGATGGAAATACATCATAATTAATACTATGGAAAGTCATCATGAGCTTCTTGTCGCCATTGTGAGGTATCCCTAATGGACCTTCTTTGGTAGGGTAAATTTGATTGTGTTATGAACTTGTTATGGAACCATCTTATGTGAAATTAATGTGTGAATTACTCTATGGGAAAGAAGGCTAGCACCGAGTGAGTATGGTAAGGGGAAGCAGTTCTAGTTAAGTATGAGACTAGAATACAAAGAATCCTTTCATATTTTTACTAAACCATGTGCCTACATGGGATGTGTCCAAATTCTACCATTAGCAAATAGAACAACCTCATCAGAGTAGGATAGATCTTCGGATTCCATGTATTGCTATCATGTTCTATATCGGTTATTGCCTATTTTCATAATCTGGAATACCTATTAGCATTAGAGAAGTTTATGAGGTTTATGTGGTAGTATGGGACGCTATCTAGACATTACACAATAAACTTTGAAGGTGTTACTAGGAGTTCCTAGGTCTTGTCCAAGACCATTATTTGAATTTATTTTATGTGATGTATGAGTCTTAACGAACTAATGAACTAATGACTTATGTTAAGGAGTATGTAAATGAATAAGTACCTAATCTAAAGTGACTTAAGCATTCCTTAGTTAAAATCTGAAGAGGGCATAAGGGATGATCTCTTTATGTCTTATCTTTGGAAGTCTTAAGGATGACTCCAGTCAGGGAAATTGGTTAATTTTGTGGACATGATCTAAGCCTTCGGTAGTCTTAGGACTATTTAGGTAAACTTGAAGAGTTCAATAAGGAGATTATCTTCTTAATTTACTTAAGTAGTTCTTTTGATAGCATTTGGAAGGAGAATGTCATATCACCTATGTGTTGATGTATTACGTGAGCATGATTCTATCTTAAGGAGTCTATAGGATCTCTTAAGTATGTGTGTAAGGTATTGCATGGTTTGTTTCTTCAAAACTCACTTAAGTGAGACTTAGAGTTCACCTTTGGTACAAAAAATCTTATCTTGATGTTCATGATGCTTTCTAAGTATTTATGTGACTCATTATATGTAATCATAAGGGTCGTTTAGGCACACCTACAGATGTTATATAGGCGGTCTCTCTTTGTGTGATTTAAGTGAATCTTAGGATAGCTTTGAGTGAGAATATTACATGCTAAAAGATGTGAAATTCACTGTAACAGGAATGAGCTTACTGTAAAGTGAGTTCTAAAAATGTGATTTTTGGTTAAAAGGTTATATTTTGTGTTTCTAAGTTGTTAAATATTGTTATTATGATTGTAATATAATTTTAAATGAAAAGATGCATATTTTCAATAAATGTATGTTTTCATGATTTTTATGCATAACGCCACATAGTACATGTGGTTGTACTAACTCCATGATTTTATCTATCTATATAGTTTTTGGTAGGTGAAGAGCTTTGGGAAGAAGACTTGGACTTAGAAGATCGTTCAAGAGAAGTTGAAGTATGTCCTCACTTGAGTCGAGGGAAAATATGTCTGTTATGTTTTCATTCAAAGTATTGTAATAGACTAAGTATTTCTATATTCGTATTTTGAAGTATGAGCCGTGTGACAAGTATTCTTGTGTCTTAAGATGATGAGTTTGAGACTTAGTATTTCCTGTTACTTTTATATGAAAGAGATTTTGAAGACTATATCATGTTTTGTGAGAAGTTATAATTCCACACTACTTTTCACTATGTTTATGCGATGAATGATATGAAAGGTCTTGTATAAGATCTCCGAGAGGTCGAGTACGTCGGTTACAATTCGAGATTTTACCCTAACTTCTAAGGTGTGGTCTTCAGATGTGACAAGCTTGATGTCAGAGCATAGGTTGGTGAAAGTAGTCTTAGGAATCAAAAAGTCTCATCAAGTCATGTCTAGTGGAGTGTTGACCATCTGTGTGAGCCACGACACATCTATAGACGAGAAGCTATAGGATGATAGAGTTTCCCTTCTTTTCTACTTCTATGTTGTGCGGTAGGGTAAATTTTATGATTATTCTTCTTATGAGTTTCCTTGTGTTTTCTAGGATATGAATACTAGAAAGATGGCCACTAGAAGGTTGGAAGAGGGGAGGATGAATGTGGAGGTTCCCCCTTAAGTTGAGGAAGTTCCACAAAATGGGCAAGGTGTCCAAGATGCCCAAGTGCCTCCCCAAGGTGATCCTATTCCTAATTTGGAAGGAGGTATTGAGATTCTAGAGATGTCTAATTGGGAGATAGAAGAGGCTTTGATTGGTATAGCCCGATCCGTGGCAAGATAATCTCAATATGATGCCTAGGGTTGTGAAGAGCGCTATGACAACTAGGTTGAGATATTTTTTGAAGATGAATCCTCCTATCTTTCTTGGCTCAAAAAGTGGAGGAGGATCCACAAGAGTGTATTGATGTGGTCTATAAGGTGTTTAGTGCTATGCGAGTTACATCTACGAGAAGGTTGAGTTGGCTTCGTATCAATTGAGAGGTGTTTCTCTAATATGGTACACTCAATGGAAGGGTAATAGGCCGGAAGAATCCAGTCCTATTAAGTTGGAAAAATTCAAGGAAACTTTTCTTCGTATTTACTTTCCCCGAGAGAGGAGAGAAGTTAAGGTGGATGCTTTTATCAAACTCAAACAAGACAATATGAGTGTGAGGAGTACTCTTTGAAATTCTCAACTTTGTCTAGGTATGTCCCTTCTCTTGTGTCTACTCCAAGAGATGAAATGAGTCATTTGTGACGGGGGGTAGCCAACTTAGTGGTAGAAGAATGTCGTACCGCTATGTTGCATGATAATATAACCCTAGCTAGACAAATGGTGTATGCACAATCAATTGAAGAGTCTAAACCTAGGAGGATGGCTAGAATTTTGAAAAGGAGTGGTGCTAGTGATCAAGAGCAAACTAGGTTAAGAAGAGGTTTCAAACTCAAGGAGAATCTAGGAGTGCTAAGTTCAAAGTTTAAAAAGGAGGTGGTTTCAAGAATGGCAAGCCTACTTGTGCCAAATGTGGTAAGAAACATTATGGTGAGTGTCCATTGGGTGCCAGGAGTTGCTTTGGTTCTGTAAGGAAGGGCACAAAGTGAGAGATTGTCCTATCATTGATTATAGAGGAAGAGAGGGTAAGCAAGTTGCTCCTAGTGATCTAAAGGATGATGCTCCAACAAAGAGGCGTTCCTATGCACTCCGTTCTAGAGTAGAAAAGATGGGGGAAAGTGATGATGATGTTGGTAAATTCTCTCTATCTTGTTGTAATATGAGTTCTCTCTAAGTGGGGGAGTATGGTTAGTGAATGAGATAAAATGGTGTAGAAGCATGTTGCATGTGCATGGTGTTTAGGAGTTTTGTTGAAATTGAAATTCATTAACACCTTGCACTATGTATTTTATGAAGTTAAGATTATGTTTTAAGATGTGTACGTATGATGTTACTTTGCATATTATCATGTTTATATTCTGAATTCCCTAAAATTTGAATTTTTGAATAACGTGGTAAACTCACAGTAACCTTAGAAACACTTCAATGTAATATTTTGTGAAAAATGACTATTTGATTCTTTGATCTAAAATTTTTGTAATATGGTTAAAACTGATGTATATAAGTATGATATCAAATATCAAATGAGTTTTTACTTTTTTGAATGAAGAATGCGGGTTTAGTAGGATAAGGTGTTTTACAATGGTTTTCTAGTTTCTTCTTGTGTTGTGAATATCTTGGCTATGTGAAGTTGATTTTTTCTTCTTGGTTATGTGTGGTATGTTTTGTTTATGTCGTGTTAGTTGAGTCTCTTATCTTGCAAGTGTTCGGAGATTGACAAGTGTCATTCGAGGACAAATGTTGTCCAAGTGGGGAGATTGTAAGACCCCAAAAATGACCTAGGTTAACTAGAGCCTAAAATGTTGGTCTTGATGTTCTAAGGTACTAAATATGTCTAATATATGGAATAGAGGCAGTAGCTAAAGAATTAGGTGCGTTGCAAGTCAAACGTCAAGGGACGACTAAGACGTTCGACGACTAAGTCACCTATGTGCCTCGTATATGGTTCTATGTGCTTATTTATGATGAGGTTTTAACATTCTTAAATGAGTTAGTATAGAATTTATAGGTAGTGTGTCAAGTTTCGTGAAGTTTGAAGGTCAAGAGACAAGAATGTGCATGACGTTCGAACGATATGCCTTAAAATGACCTTGTGTGCCTAGGAATGTTTCGTCGAGTTTTACGTGTTCGTTTTGGATGAAATTTATGTGAGAGGTGTTAAACTCATATATGATCGTGTTTGGTTGGAAATGTCTGGGAAATTATTCCCAGGACCATCCAAGGGTCCTTGAGGAAGGACCTAAAAATATTGGCAAGGCTGTCCCAAGCAGACCCCAAACGACGGAGAAGTCGACGGCTCGTAAGCCCGCTGACGCCCGTTCAACGGGTGTCATCGATGGGGACTTGTCCTGGGAGAAAGAAGAGATACTTGGTTATTCCTACATGGCTATAAAAGTCTATGTGGAGTATATTAATGATGTTATGATAGTATATAGGATAACTTCAAGATGTTAGGTTGTTTCCAATGTGATTCTAGAATGACTTGCATTATGAGTTAAAAGTGAAGTATGTGATATCTTGTCTTGGTTGACTTGTGTTCCTTACTTGATGTATATATGATTATGAATAAGGGATGTCTTGATTGAGGGCGTTAGAACTCTTAGTCTTTAATCTATGAATGATATGTGACCTTAAATAATTTTATGAGTGTCTCTTATGTGAAAACCTTGACTTAATGCTAATGTTAAGATTGTTGAAGTTGTAAGTCGTAATGGTATCCTTCAAAGTAAAGGAATGATGGACTTAAGGTTAATTGGCCTGTAATGACATCATAAATAATACTTAGGAAAGTCATCATAATCTTGTTGTCCCCATTGTGAGGTAGCCCTAGTGGACCTTCTTTCGTAGGGTAACTGTTATTGGGTTATGAACTTGTTAGGGAACCCTCTTACGTGAACATACTGTGTGAATTACTCTTTGAGAAAGAAGGCTATCACCGAGTGAGTATGGTAAAGGGAAGTAGTTCTAGTTAAGTATGAGACTAGAATATAAAGACGCCCTTCATATTCCTTAACCATGTGGCTACATGGGATGTGCCCATGTTCTACCATTGGCAAGTAGAACAACCTCATCGGAGTAGGATAGAACTCCGGATTCCATGTCTTTCTATTATGGTATATGTCGGTTATTTCCTATTCTCATCATGTGGAATACCTATTAGCATAAGAGAAGTTTATGAGGTTTAGGTGGTGGTATGAGACACTATCTAGACATTGCACAATAGAAATTGAACGTGTTACTTGGAGTTCCTATGTCTTGTCCAAGACCATTATTTGAATGTCTTTTATGTGATGTATGAGTCTTAATGAACTAATTATTTATGTAAAGGAGAATGAAAATGAATAACTACCTAATCTAAAATGACTTACGCATTCCTTAGTTAAAGTGTGAAGAGGGCATAAGGGATGATCTCTTCATGTCTTATCTTTGGAAGTCTTGAGGATGACTCTAGTTAGGGAAGTTGGTTGATTTTTTGGACATGATATAAGACTTAGGTAGTCTTGAGGACTATTTAGGTAATCTTGAAGAGGTCACTATGGACATTATCTTCTTGATTTAAATAAGTAGGTCTTTTGATAGCCTTTGGAAGGAGAATGTCATATCACCTATGTGTTGATGTATTATGTGAGCATGATTCTATCTTAGGAAGTCAATAGGATCTTTTAAGATTGTGTGTAAGGGATTGTATGGGCAGTCGCTTCACAACTCACTCAAGTGAGACTTAGAGTTCACCTTTGGTTGAAGAATCTTACCATGATGTTCATGACTCATTATAAGTAATCCTCATGGTTGTTTAGGCACACCTAGAGAGGGTGTATGGTCGGTCTCTCTTTTTGTGACTTAAGTGAATCTTAGGATAGCTTTGTGTGAGAAGATTACATGCTAAAGGATGTCTAAGGTGAAGAATAAGTCATTTCACTGTACAGTGAACAAATTCACTGTAACAGTGAATGAGCTTACTGTAAAGTGAGTTCTAAAAGTGTGATTTCTGGTTTAAAGGTTATCTTATATGTTTCTAAGTTGGTAAATACTGTTCTTATGATTTTAATATTATTTTTAAATGAAAAGATGTATATTTTCAATAAATATCCGTTTTCATGATTTGTATGCATAATGACATACTTAGTACATGTGGTTGTACTAAATTCATGCTTTTATCTATCTATATAGTTCTTGGTTGGTGAAGAGCTTTGGGAAGAAGACTTGGAGTTAGAACATCTTTCAAGAGAAATTGAAGTATGTCCTCATTTGATTCGAGTGCATATATGTCTTTTATGTTTTCATTCAAACTATTGTAATAGACTAAGCATTTCTATATTCGTATTTTGAAGTATGGGCAAGAATTCTTGAGTCTTAAGATGATGAGATTGAGAGTTAGTATTTCCTATTACTTTTATATGAAAGATATTTTGAAGACTATATCATGTTTTCTGAAAAGTTTTAATTCCGCACTACTTTTCACTATGTTTATGCGATGAATGATATGAAAAGGCTTGTATAAGACCTCCGAGAGGTCGAGTATGCCAGTTACAATCTGAGATTGTACCCTAACTTCTAGGGTGTGGTCTTGGGATGTGACGAACAACCTTTATACTTGCACCTCATCGGTGGGCTCTTGGCCATGCTGACACACCATAGTCCTAGCTTTAAGGGCATCAATGGTATCACTCGATGGTTTCATAGCATTGGCTGTCTGAATCATGCTCAGAATGGAGGTCTCAAGTGTGGTAGCTCGAAGATTGGTAGTTTGGTATAACTTCCCGCTAAAGAGTGATGTGAAACAACAACAACAACAAAATATCTGAGAGGTAATGTAGCAACAGAAGAGCCTTGATCATATGAAGGAATAGATCTAAAAGTAATCCTTGTCTCATCAATGATGCAAAAAAAAAGATGCCTTGGCATGGAGGATAATCGACTCGTTCTAGGATGACATGATAATACTGCTGATGAAGCCAAATCAAAATATTGCAGCTATGTTTAGATCATTCTTCTCAATAGGTGTTCCAATCTCAAGCCAGTTGGGAATACTATCGGATATCAGCGGCACTAACCAGTTATTCATATTGTCAAGCGTCTTTGTCCTGATCATATGCTAGAAGGGATTTCACGAGGCACCGAGGCCCATATATCAATACTTGGGTCAGGGAATTTTACGAAGCCTATTGATCACTGGTTCCTAAAAAAAAAAGACAAGTGAATTCAGACCAGTGAGGTCTATTAAAGTTAGAGGGAAGGAGATAGATTGCTACAGTGAGCACAGAATTGTTGTAATGGGAAGGCCACTGCACGTGATACGTCCTTATGAGGGCTTTCCCCTACTCTATATTACCTTAAGGTATGGTTGAGTGATATACCTTGACTTTACAGTATTTTTAATGCATTTCACTTAAGAGTAGTGTGTATTGAAAGACTTTTTGTATTTATTGTATGGTTTTGTTCATGCTTTGCAGGAAAGATATTTAGGCATGAATTTAAAGGGAAAACTTACAGAATGTGTAGAAAAGGGAATCCACAGAGGCAATTGATGGATCATAGATCCATTAATGCCTCATAGATGGGTATCACAGGTGGGCAGCCCAAACATTGGACAAAATGAGGAAAATCCAACCAAATATTGAATGACGATGAGCATTGACGGTCCATCGATCAATTAATGATTCGTACTGGTAAACCATTAAATGACACAGCGAGGGTTCCACTACTTTATTTTTGAAGATTTGAAGTATGGAGTCACGGAGGGGCATTGCCGAATCATCAATTGATTGACGCACCATACTGTTGGTTCGTCGTTTGATTCAGAGAGGGTGTATTCTTGATGCTGAAATATTTTTTTAGTCCTAGATGATGGAAGGGACTTACGGACCATAGAACCATTGCATGTCCGTAAGTCGGTCTCATAGATTGAAGAAACATTCTTGAACAAACTTTTCTTATTTGTTTCCTTTTAAATTAGGAGTTTGTTTTCTATAAATATGGTATGTAAACCTCGTTTTTGGGGTTGACTTCTATTTTTATTGTTGTAGTTTGAGACTTTAGAGATTAATTTTTGCAAGCCTAAGCAACTAAGTTTTCTTAAGTTGATTTTGAAGATTTTGGTATTTATATTCAAGTTGAAATTTTGGGTTTCAAATTCTCATTACGTAATCTCATAATTCATTCATCTAAAATAATAAATTGTGTTCTTGTAATTATGTGTAACTAAACCCCACAATTAGGGTTGTTGAAACTATGAGCGATTAACATTATATGAATAGTAATTAAGCAATCTTCGAATAGCGTTTTGCATGCTTTGATAATTCTTTCATTTAGAAGTCTTTTTAGCGATTGCAAATGTTAAAACTTACCTTGTTTTTACTTGCCAGACCAAGGAGGTAGTTAATAACAAAAGAATGATCAACATAGATTTAGTTTGATACTATCGAATAGTGTAGTGTCGATTTGTGCGAGGGTGAAAACTAAATTATACATTGATACAATGTATGATATAAGGTAAAGGTAAGGTTGAGTAAATTAATCATACGTATCCGTAAGAAGGTGTTAGACAAAGGATTTAAAGTCACGTAACTTATGTTTGCATGTGATACACTAGAAAGGGATTGTTCTTACTAGGATTACTGCCTTATGAGCTTGTGGGGAACAAGTACACACTAGTTACTTTCTCATGTTGATAACAACCAAAGTTAACTTTTGCTTACTTGATAATTCCATAATATAGGAAGTAGTTTCACAAACCCCCAACCCCCGTTTACTTACTTGTTACAAAAATACCTTGACTAGACGAATATAATTGTGGGTTAGAGTCAAGCACAAACCACATTCTTTCATGGTATCAACCACAACCTACTTGTTGGGTTCTTTGGGAGGTTTAATTTGAGCATATTAAATTTTAGCGCCGCTACCAGGGAATAAGGCTTTTATATTATGTTTAACTACATTATTGAACTTTAGTCAAATATTTCATAATTTGCTTTTTCTTTTGTTTTTGTCTTTCTCAGTTTTTTACTCTAGTGTATCCCAAGTACACGCAGCACAGGCAAACCACTCACTCCTAATGATCCAGAATTTGTTAGAACCTTGCATATAATGAATAATCAAAGAGTCCCAATTATTTCTATCGGATGAGGATTAGATGGTGGAGCAGGGTTTCATCCTCCACGAGAAGTCAATGAGAATAATCAAGTTCCACCTGATAACAGATTAGGAGAAGCACTACGGCCCCAAGAATCTCAAGAAGCATGTTTGAGTGAAAATGGAAGGGTCAACATAAATATCGCTGAGTCTGATGGACCTCTTGTACTCTCACCTCTAAATCTAGAGCAGATGTTTTTGGTTACAAGTAGCTTGATGCAGATGCTTATAGCGAGACATTTATTTATAGGGTTTCCAGCGGATGATGCACATGGTCATATATCTAAGATAAACTATGTCCACAAAAATTGCATAGATCGACCAGATTGGGATATGAATGTCATCAGGTTGAGCGTGTTCCCTCTATCATTGACAAGAGATGATTCTATATGATTCAATAAGATCATCTACAACTCTATCTACATGGTATCAATTGGCACATGTATTCTTAGAAGGTTTTTTTTCGGTGTCCAAGAGGCTGAACAAGAAGGACAAGCTCAACAAATTTGTAGCTCAATCTGCAGAGTCTATGAGTAGTTCTTGGGATAAATTCATTGTCTTCATGAGAGGTGTCCTAAATCATTATATTGATGATAATAAGTTGAAGGAGTAATTCTATTGGGGGAATGATTATAATGGCAAGCATTGTTTGATACTATTGTAGGAGGTTCATATAGCGAATGCTCATGGGCACATATCACAGATAAAATAGAGAAGATATGTCGCAACAACAAAGCTTGGAGCCCTAGAAAGTTAGACACTGGGAGAAAAATCTTCGTTGTTACAGATGCAAACAACGAGGACACATTTGAGATTAACAAAGAAATGTCACATATGAGAATTTAGTTAGGATTGGTGCTAAAACATGTGACTGGAAGGGTAGAGAAGGTGAATGTAGTGAACTATTTGACTAGAGCTCCACTACCAGTGGAGGAGTATTATTATGAAGAGGATGCATATGCAATGAATGATTGGGGGGGGGGGGTTCCGACCAAACGCCCAAGAATCCAACACAGATAATTGGTTCCAAGGTAAAAAAACCAAGGTCGGAACTATAGAAATTACAACCGAGAGGGACAATATGTCCAAAATAGAAAATACAACAGCAACAACAATTACAATAAGAGGAACTATGGTAACTGATATAATCGAGTTAAGACCTTATGCTCTTCATTAAAAAAAAATATTCCCTTGGTATGCTGGAGGTAACTTGTTGCGAATTGAGTATATGATGCAAAAGATGATGAGAAGGTTCGATGCGACTTACGAGAATATGAAAGAGATGAGGAATGACTTATCCTGTATTGATAAAAAGGTTGATGCCCATGTAGTGTGAATCAAGACAGTTGAGCTATAGATGAATTAGTTTTATACCACATGGAACCCTAGGAAAGGAGGCACTCTTACAAGCAACACAATCAAGAATCCCAGGAATGATCGGAATGGTGTGGTGGTCACTTCTCGAAGGGGATAAGAAAACCATTGAACCTCTTATGTCGTCTGAGGTGGAGGTTGATACTAAAAAAAATTAGGTGACAAAGGTTAGTATAAAGAACAAGAATGCGATTTATAAAGAGAATGTGGACACAAAAAATGTGGTTCCCTTGCCAGGCGTACACCTTTCTTACTTTAAATATTAGTAAAGAAGACCGAAGAAGGAAAATATTGTAGGTTTTTCACTATGCTTAAGCAGTTTTCCATCAATGTTCTGTTGATAGAAGATCTTGATCAAATGCCTGATAATGTGAATTTTATGAAAGATACGGTTACAAAGAAAAGATCTGAATTTTGAGGATGACGATAAGTTGCAGCAGTTTAGTGCTATTGCTACAAGATCTCTTGTGCAGAAAAAGGGAGATCCTGATGCTTTCACTATCCCTTGTACCATTGGGTCATTTCATTTTGCCAAGGCACTGTGCGATCTTGGTGCTAGCATTAATCTCGTGCGACTATATATTTACAAAAAGATGAGATTGGGTGATCCAAAACCAACTACAATGCGATTTTTCATGGTGGATAGAATTGTGAAGAGGCCTATTGGAGTGCTCCATGAGTGATAGTGAAAGTGGAGTCATTCATTTTTTCGGATGATTTGTTATTCTTGATTGCTATGTTGACTTTGAGGTTCATATTATTCTTGAGAGACTATTCCTTGACATAGGGCATGCTTTGGTTAACAGGGAGAAAGGGTAGATGAAGTTCAGGATTAACAATGAAGAAGTAGATTTCGATATTTGTAAGTCCATGTAGTAGAGTGGTGAGCTCCAATTTGTATATGCTATAACTTTTAGAAGTGAGAGTGCTTCGAAGGTGCAAATTGAGGAGTGAGTGGGTGTTGAGGCGTTAGCAGGATTGATAATGAACTTTGAGAGTGATTTCATCGAAGGTATGACGAGTTGATGGCTGCCCTTGATAGGTGTGAATATCGACCAAAGTGTAAGAAGTTGGACTTTAATAAGAAAAATTGTGAGACTCCACCAGCGAGATGATCTGTGGAAGAGACACCTAAATTATAACTCAAGGCTCTACCCCCACATTTGAGGTATGCAATTTTGGGTATGGATTAGACAATACAAGTCATTATTGGAGTAGATCTTAATGGGCAACAAGTAGAGTTTTTGGTAGAAGTGCTAAAGTGGTTCAAGCATGCTATTGGGTGGACTTTTGCTGATATTATCAGGATTCCCCCCGGTATTTGTTCTCACAATATTCAACTCATGTTGGATCATAAGCGTAGTATCGAGCATCAGAAAAGATAAAATCCGCATTTGCAAGAGGTAGTAAAAAGGAGATTATTAAATGGTCTGATGTTGGAGTCATCTATCCCATTGCAGAAAGTACTTGTGTGTGACTTGTTTAGTATATGCACAAAAAGAGTGGTATTAATGTTGTTCCAAAGGAAAGAAACGAGTTTTTACGGATGCATTTGGTTACCGTATTGAGAGTTTACAGGGATTACCAGAAGTTGAATACTTGGATAGAGAAGGACCATTTCACTATTGCCTTCTTAGATCAAATAATGCATCGACTTGCAGTAAAGGGATAATATTGTTACCTAGATAGGTATTCGGGCTAAAATCAAATCTCTATTGCCATGGAAGACCAAGAGAAAACTACCTTTACTTGTCCATCTAGGACCTTCGCGTTCAAACACATGCTCCTACAACCTTCTAGCATTGCATGATGTTAATTTTCTTTGACAAGGTTAAGGACACTATTGGGGTATTCATGGACGATTTCTCGGTGGTTGGTGACTCCTTTTATAGATGCTTGGTCAATCTGACCAAGGTATTTAAAAGGTGTGAAGATTGCAATTTAGTGATAAATTGGGAGAAATGTCACTTTATGGTAAAAGAGTGTCTAGTGTTGGGACACTGGATTCGTGATGAAGGTATTGAGGTGGATAAGGACGAATTGTAGGTAACGGAAAATCTTCCTACACCTATCTCGATAAAAGCTTATAAAAGTTTTCTGGGGCATGCAAGTTTCTATCGGAGGTTCACAAAAGATTTTTCAAAAATTGCACATCCTTTGTGCAAGCTGCTAAAAAGGAGAGTAAATTTTACTTTAATGATGTTTTTCTGATAGCATTTGAAGAGTTGAAGAAGAGGTTGGTCTCTGCCCCATTATCATTGATCAAAATTGGGGGGGGGGGAACCATTTGAAGTCATGTGCGATGCTTGTGGGGTAGCTTTTAGCGTGGTAATGGGGAAAAGGTGTGAGAAGATACTTCACCCTATTTACCATGCAAGCAAAGCTCTAAATCCAGCCGAACAAATTACATCGTAACAGAGCAAGAGCTTCTCTGTGTGGTTTTCGCATTCGAGAAATTTCATTTTAATTTTCTTGGGATTACGGTCATAGTACAACACAGACATTTGTCAATGAGGTATTTGATGGCAAAAACGAATGCAAAATCATGACTCATTAGATAGGTGTTGTTGTTGCAAGATTTTTGCTTCTTGGTGAAAGACAACAGGGGGACAGAGGACCACGTCGCTGATTATTTGTCTAGATTGGATGATGAAGGTTTACTTGAGCTTGTGACAAGGTTGAGATCAATTATATGCTCCTAGATGAAAAGGCATTTAGTGGTTCATATGACCTCGTTCCTTGATTTTCAAACTTTGCTAATTATTTGGCAAGGGATTTGGTACATCCAGATCTGTCATCTCACCAAAGGAAGAAGTTTATACATGATGTAAAAAAGTTCTTTTGGAATGAATCATACTTGTATAGAAGTTGTGCTGGTGGAATTATTTTTCAATGTGTGCCAAAGGTTGAGATGTTGAGTGTTCTTGAGGCGTGTCATTATCGCCTATAGGTGGGAATCATAGTATTTTTAGAGTGCGCACAGAATATTTACAGTGTGGATTCTATTGGCCAACTATCAAGTAAGACTCTATTTTTTTGCCAAGTCTTATGACTGTTTCTAAAGAGAGGGTTGGATTTCAAAAAGACAAGAGCTTCCTATAAAACCAATCATGGTGATCGAGTTATTTGAAATATGGGGCATTAATTTTATGGGGGCTATTTGTGAGTTCATATGGGATAAAATATATTCTTATTGCGGTTTATTATTTATCGAAGTGGGTGGAAGCAATTGCGCTTCCTAACAATGAAGACAAAAGTGTCACTTCATTCTTGAAGAAGAATATCTTCTCCAGATTTTGAACCCCAAGTGTAATTAACAGCGATGGAGGTTCCAACTTTTACCATCCACAGACTAGTGGGCAAGTCGAAGTGTCCAACAGAGACATAAAGTAAATCTTGGCAAAGATTGTGAATCCCAATAGAATGGATTGGTAAAAAAGGATCAATTATGCTCTATAGGACAACCGCACCATATACAAGACTCCCAAAGGTACTTCTCCATTCCAACTTGTATGTGAGAAGTCTTGCAATTTCACGATCGAGCTAGAACATAAAGCCATGTGGGCAATGACGAAGCTTAACTTGGATTGGGGTGCCACATCAACTCAAAGGGAGAATCACTTGAATTTTCTCTATGAGTTTTGCCTAAAAGCCTACGAAATCTCAACCTTGTATAAAGAGAAGATGAAGAAGAACCATAATCAACGAATTGAAAAGCAACATTTGTAGTTGGAGATCTTGTACTTCTATTCAACTCTAGGTTGTGCTTATTTTCGGCAAAGCGCAAATTCAAGTGGTCTGGACCATCTTTACTCAAGCAAGTGTTTTCCTGCATGGAGTGGTGGAGCTTGAGATTAGTGAAGGAACAAGGTTCAAGGTGAATGGACAAAGGATCAAGATTTATCTGGGAAATGCGGAGAGCGTACAACAAGTGATTGAGGTATATTATCCTAATGAAGTATTAATAATGAAGATGATTGTGTCATGCTGCTTCGTTAAGTAAAGCGCTACTTGGCCCAAGATGTAAAATCTAGTCAACCATAGGTTTAAAATTAGTATAAAGTATCTTTATTTTGTTTATTTGATTTATTGTATTAGATTAGTTAGTTATTAATGTTTGTTGTTGTCTAGATATAACATAGGGTTCGTGCCTAAAAAGTGTCCAAAAAAATACAAAAAGAATGGCATAGTTGTTGTTACATGTGTAGGAGCGCGAGTCAAGATCTGCTGAATTGTCTAGTCAAGAGGTCTACGAACCGTATTGACAGTCCATCAATCAATTAACAGACCGTGAATGGCGTCCGTAAATCCCAAGTAAGTCCCTAATTTTATCTAAGTCAAAAATATACTGAAAGGTCCCTATTCATGGATCGTCAATAAACTCACAGACCGTCAACGGGGTCTTGTGGGTACAAACTTCAAGCCTTCCGACCCGAACAGGACTCCCTTATTTAGAAATCCCACAATTCATATTCATTTCCCACTTCCATTATTTTACCCCAATACCGTTTCTCCTCATCCCGTCTCCATTAAATCACTCCCCAATCACTCATAAAACTCCCCAAAAACCATTCAATTCCCTTTTGCCAAAATTCAAACTTCCTCTCTACCAAACTCTCCCCTATGTAATCTCCATAAGTTCAGTGTTTGGGTTTCAATCCCTTTTTCATTTTTATGGTTAACTTGTCACTTCTCAAATCTCAGAATAAATGAATTAATATGTGGTATGTTCCACCATCCCGACCAATGAATAATTAATATTCCTTTTTCAAAAGAATCTTTTGCATTCACAAGTTTCGTCGTTTCCATGACTTCTTACTTAATGGTTAGGTCCGAATTCTACAATGGAGGTTAAAATAAAATTGATTGTTGAGTCAATCTTCTTAGTATTTATTGGCTCAAAGCTCATGATTTTTTGTTCTGTTTCTATATGAAGATTCTTTTCAGTATGGTATGATTGTGTATGGATGCTTTATTACACTTTCTTGTATGAGATTAGTCATAGATCTTACATATTGAACCTTGTGCAGTAAAACCCTAGGGAGACTTGGAGAATTCCAGAACACACATTAGAGCATGCTCCAATGGAAGTGGGGCACAATTGAGATAATTTCATTGTTTTGAGGGAGAGAAATCGTGGTTGACAAACCTAGTTAGGCAGAACGTGTACACCTTTTGTCATGAAGATGTGATCTTATCCACCGATGGGTCCAGTCCTCATGCTTCCAGTTGTGAGTCCATCCAGAGAAAAGAACGATTTGGTAGTGCGCATAGTAAGCTTTTTGTGGTAGTGAATCATATTTCCATAACACAATCACACCGATCCTGTTTGGTTGTAAGGTAATAAAACATCCCATCACTTTGAATTTTGATCCACATATTAAATGTACGAAGTTGGGAGTTTTATCTTGAACTTGGGGGTTTGTTTACTGAAAAAATGCTAGAATTAAAATTGTGAACACCCTTAGTATGATGAGTAGTGATTGTGTCTAATTCTATAACCCGTAAAATGTTTTTTAAGTCATAATGTCTGTTCCGACCTAGGGTCCCATAGTTTGAATGAAATAACCATAGACATTGATGAATTGGAACCCTGAGAATGACGAACTAGTATAGTATATGTTGAAATACGACTACGAGAATGTATAAAATGATCACATAATTGGTTATTTGATCTAAAAGAGGTCTTTAATTTGTCTCAGACCTATTCCACGAGACCCCATCTAAGGACTATCGATCAATCGACGCACTATCAGTTGGTCCTATTGTTTAATACACAAACTAATCTCACTAAATGTTTAACGATGGATTTAGACTACTACCATCGATTAGTCGACGAACCGTTATGTGCATCCTTTATTTCCATCAAAGGCTAATATTTTTGTCCCTCTAATCCATAGAGGAGTCCCACAGAGATAGATCAGTGTATGGATGGTCAACCCCCACCATCAATGAAAACCGAAGCCAGTGTCTGTAGTTTTTTTGTTTTTCCTTTTCTTCACTCTTTGTTCTAAAATTATTTCGATTGTATTTTTGTACTAATGATCCTTCCACAAGTACTATGGCACCCAATAAGAAAATGGCTTACACAAAAAGGGGAAAATCAAAGTCGACTACCCTGACTCTCCGGTTGATCGGCGATGGCATATATACAGAGAAGGAACCAACCTACATTCCTCCTAACACAAGGACCTCACCAAGTACACCACAGGTCACTAGAGGCACTCCCTTGAAGGTGAACCCCGACATAGTCACTGCCTCCTAGTCTGATGAGGAGCATGATGAGTCCAAAAATTGAACTCATCTATGACCTTGTTTTAATGCAAATAGTGTCCTCAATTGTATATTTTCTCCTGATATCTGATAAAAACTTCTATGTTTCAGGTATTTGAGGATTTGGTATAAGCGTGGATACTAAGATGCAAAATGGAAGCAAAACGGAAGAAAAGAGCTAAATATGAAAAGTGTGCTTCACCAAACACACATGGCGACACGTCGCTTAATAAAGTTCCGCCTTCCGTTACAACAAGTAAACACTGAAGAAAGTGGATCAAAATGCAACGAAAGAGAGCAGTTAGCGGTTCGCTGAATAATTCCACGAAATAGAGTTATTCCTCCCACCTTTACAATATGCATGGATATAAAGGGAAAGCACAGACATCGACGACGCAGAGAAAGAGAGAATCACTGAATCACTTGGAAATTCGACTAAAGACGTCAAAAGGATCCACTAGTAATAAATCTGAGTTCTATAAATAATAATCTATTTTATTGTTTTGATATATAAATTGCGAGAGTAAACATTGTTTTATTTTTCCTGCTTTAATTTTCCAGTTTTGAGTATTTTAATCTCAAATTTGGAGAGGGTTTTTGGAAAAGCTTGAATAAAGAAGTTCTTCTTCCAATCATAGAAGTTGGTCTTCTCCATTTACCTTCCTTTGCTAGTTTTAACGTTTAGTATCTTACCCACTTGATTCCTTTATCATTTTAAGCATATTTGATTATTTCTTAAATGTGTGGCTAAAAACCACCATTCTTGGGGTGTGATTTAGCAAATATGTGTTGATATATTTGTTTGGACGTGCTTGATGATTGGATTAGAGGCATTTTAATAGTGATTTTAACCTTGTGGTTTTTGTTTAATTTAATGGGTTTGTTGTTGCAAATACAAAACAACCCATGTGTTTTTGGGTTGCCCGAGAGTGAAGTCGCGAAACCAAGACCACTAGACTTAAAAATTGAGGGTGTTGATATACCGTGAGTTTACGGTATGTCTAAAGAATTTCTCTTAAGATATGCGTATGTCTAGAGTATTTTTGAATTTATTTTGATGGTTTTGTATCATAATTTACAAGATTGATATTTAGGTGCAAAATTATAGAGACAACTAAAAAAGTGCAGAAAATGGCATCCACAGAGGCAATCGACGGATCGTAGATCAATTGACACCCTATATATAGATATTATAGATGGAAATCCCATGTATTTGATGAAATCAGAGAAATCTGACCAAGTGTTAAACCACGACGAGCATTCATGGTCCGTGGATGAATTGATAGACCGTTGTGGTAAACCATATGTAGAACGAGACCGCGAGGGTTATAATATCTTCTTTTTGAATATTCTAAGTATGGAGTCACAGAGGGGCATTGACGTAGCGTCAATTGATTGAAGGACCGTACTACTGGTCCGTCGTTTGATTCAGAGAGGGTGTATTCCGGGTGGTGAAATATTTTCTATGTTCTGGTTGACGGAAGGTACTTATGCACCATAGTCCATTGTAAGTCCGTATCGTAGATTTAAGCCGTTTTCCTGTACAAACTTTCCTTATTCTATATTTCTTTTCTAATTAGGAGTTTATTTTCTATAAACAGGGCCTGTAAACCTCGTTTTTGAGGTTGACTTCGATTGTTATTGTTCTAGTTTGAGACTTTGGAGAATAATTTTTGCAAACCTATGAATCTATTTATTTCTTAAGTTGATTTTGATGATTTTGGTGTTGATATTTATGTTGATATTCTAGATTTCTTATTCTTATTATGTAAGTTCATACTTTTTAAATCTAAAATAATAATGTCCTTGTGATTATGGGTAACTATACTCCACAACTAGTGTTGTAGGAACCATGAGCGATTAATGACGTATGAATAGTAATTAAGCAATATCTGTATAGTGTTTTGTATGATTTGATAATTCTTTTGTTTAGAAGTCTTTTTAGTGGTTGCAAGTGTTAAAACTCACTTATAGATATTCAAATTAGTATTGGGTATTCCCTATCTTTAAGTTATCTATTGTTTTTGTTTTCGTATAGTATCGTTTTATTGAGGTGTTTTAGTATGTTTATGATATGCTAGCTTCAGGGTTTGCTTGGGGACAATCGTGAACCTAGAGTCCATTTTTACGTCAAGGGGTAGCCTTGAGGTATGAAAATATTGTCTAAGAGCATTAGGTTCAAAAGTGCTAGGATGTTTTTAAAGTTACACTAAGTACAACCTCTTTTATGGGTGTGAAGTGCATCACACATATGAAAGGGAGGCTACTAAGTGTTTTATGAAAAACATCATTTTCTTTGCTATTATTATCGTGTGTGAATATAACTCTACTCAATATTTTTCTAAATCCTGTCTTTACATCTCAAAAATGCCTACCTGAAGAGCTAACACAAGGATTTAGCTAGCAGCTCTAGCAGATACATTGAAGGAGCAAATCATGCATGCCGAGTTTAGGGATGCTTACCAAAAACTTGCTCAGGCCATGACTACCCTAGTCAATAAGTAGGACGTGGTCCCAACTCATCCTTTACCACATTAACAGGGTTACAACAAGAATCTAAGACTTTTCTCAGATAAAACCAATAAAGTTTCATGGGTATAAGTTAGAATAAGATCCACAAGAGTTTTTCCATAGCATGTAAAAGGTAACAAAAATTATGGGCGCCGGTCAAGTCGATGGTGCAGATTTGGTTGCTTCTAGTTGAAGTTAGTGGTCAACACTTTGTAGCAGTCATAGAAGGAACATTGTGACATTTTTGCATGTGTATAAACATTTTATAAACTCTTCTTCATCTCTACTCTCATTGGTAACTTTTTTATAGCTAGATAGGTATACATATATTATTTTGTCACACACTCTCAAAAAGTCACCTCGATGTATCTTGTGGAGTTAGTAATTGTTGATTTTAATATCATTTTATTCATGGATTGGTTACATTACAATTATGCCTTTGTCAATTGTAGAACTTGAATCGTTCAGTTGCAATTCATAAATGAGCCAATCTTAGTATTGATTGATAGTAGCTTACTGCCTATGGGTCGATTCATCTCTGATCTTAACGCAAAAAAATGAATTCCAAGGGGTATATCTGTCATCTTATTTGTGTTAAAGATTCAAGCTCCTAAAGCCCAAATCTTGAGTGAGTATTAGTAGTAAATGAGTTTACACAAGTGTGTCCACAAGATCTTCTCGGAGTTCCTCCCGAAAGGGAAATGATATTCAGAATAGATTTCCTTCTAGATAGCTAGCACATTTTGATTGCTCCTTATGAAATGGATCCAATATAGCTGAAGGAAGTTATATTGAAGTTAAAAGAAATTCCAGAGAAGGGCTTCATCAAAACTAGTATTTCTCCATGGGGGGCTCAGTGTTGTTCTTTGAAAAGCAAGAGGGTTCCCTCAGAATATGCATTGACTATTATCACTTGAAACAAAGTCACCATGAAGAGTAAACATCCCATCCCTATGATTGATGACTTGTCAACCAACTTTGAGGTGCTAGTTGTTTTTCTATGATAGACCTCATATCTGGTTATCATAACTTTAGAGTCAGAGATAGTGTCATTATGAATTTGTAGTTGTGTCTTTTGGACTAACAAATTATCCAATAACTTTATGGATTTCATGAAAATGGTGATCAAACATCATTATGACATATTGTCATCGTCTTTATTGATGATATCCTCATTTATTCTCTGAACAAGGAGGATCCTACGACTCATATAAGATTTGTTCTGCAACCCTCAAAGATTGTTAGTTATTCGCTATCTTTAGGAAGTATGAATTTTTGTTACAGTTAGTCGCTATTCTTGGTCATGTGGTATATAGAAAAGGAATAATAGTGGATTCTCATAAACAAATGTAGCGAAACAATGGCCCCAAACCCACTTCTCTAATGTATATCATAACTTTCTTGGGTTTGGCTTGTTATAATAAGAGATTTGTTGAAGTATTTTCATCCACAGCCTCCCTGTTGATCAAGTTGACTCAGAATAAGGTGAAATTTCAGTGTTCAAATGAGTGTGACAAAAGTTTCCTAATATGGAAGGCTAGGTTGACTACATTTTCGGTTTTTACCCAACCAGATGATTCTAATATGATTTTTTCTGATACATCTAGGGTCGGCCTAGGTTGTGTGTTAATGTATTGAGGTAAGGTCATGACTTAAGCTTGTAGACAACATAAGGTCCATAAGAAGAACTATGCGACTCATTAATTCAATATTGAAGTGGTTGCATTTTCCTTAAAGATTTGGAGATATTACTTATATGGTGTTCACGTATATATGTTTACGTATATATGTTCACACATCAGAACAGCCTTCAGTACATTTTCACCCAAAAAGAGTTGAATCTTCGTTAAATCAGATGGCTTGAATTCTTATATGACTATGATATTAATGTTCTTTACGATCCTGGTAAGGACAATGTAGTGGTTGATGATCTCAGCAGCCTATCTATTGGTAGTGTACAACATGTTGAGGAAGTAAAGAAGTAATGGGCAAAAGTTGTTCACTCGATTTCTCACTTTGGAGTTGTTCTTAAGGACTTGCAGACGTGGTGTGATAGTTTATAATAGATACAAGTCATCATTTGTAGCGGAGGTTAAGGAAAAATAAGATTGTGATCCTATATTACTTCAGTTGAAAGGACAGTTCACTCAACAAAAAGTAGAGGTTTTCCCCCATATGTGCTTCGATTCCAGGGTCAGTTATATGCTCCTAAAGTGGGTGAGTTGAGAAAGAAGATACTTACAGAAGCTCATAACTCCAGTTATTCTATTAATCAAGAGGCTACTAAGATGTACCTTGATATAGGGGATGTCTATTGGTGGAACCACATCAAGATAGAAATAGCGCACTTTTTGGATAAATGTACTATTTGTCTACTAGTTAAGGTAGAATGTCATAACCAGGAGGTATGAACTAAGAGATTAACATTCCTACATGGAAGTGGAAAGTGACAAACATGGACTTTATTACGGTTTTACCTCGTACTCACAGATAGCATGACTTGATTTCCATGATAGTAGACACAATCAATACGTTCAAACTCAAACCTTCAATTATGAGGTGTAAATTTTTAATCAATGTCAATTTACAAAAATCAACTTGATTTGGGGTAGATTCTATTGAGAATTTATTTATTGAAAAGGTTTTCCGTCACATTTACTTAAATGTCCTTATTATCTCCTAAGAAAACACTAGCAAAAAGAAAACTTGGTTTTGTGTAGATCTTATAGTTACTAAAACTTGCAGTATAAATCTAGATTGATAACTAACAGAATATCACATGATAAAGTTGATTCAATTGATTAAGAGAAAGCGGAATTGAGTTCTCCATAACGTTAGTTCTAGTGTTCTTTCATAATTGAGTTTCAGGCAATTCAATGAATAAAACATTTATACGAGTTGTTTCATCTTAGACTTCTCAGTCTAATAAAAAAAGTTTCACTCAAATCCTCTCAACAATAGGTGTTACTAACATTGACCCTCGTTTACAATGATTTGTTGTTTAAGTCTTTTCTTTAGAACCCAAACTTTAACTCCAACTGTCAGGATAGTTTAGTTTTTTCCTAACAGGTACTTTTCTGTCGAACAAATTCCAGATATTGGCTCATTTAAATATGTGCACTCATTAGATTAAAAGGATAACAAAAGTTAAAACTGCATATTATAATCACAAATTGTATGTTACCCGTTTTATGAAAATACAGTTTAAGATATGGCATGGATCACACAAACCCTGTCCTGGTATTTATCCCCTCATGGTTTCACATAAAAATTCATAGATATTGAATGAAAACATGATATAAAAGACTTGCGAAAATCAGAAAATAAACAAATTACATTATCAATTCAAGAATCGAAATCCAAACATCAGGTTGATTTCAATGTTCAAACTTAAAAATCAAAAAATAAGAGTAATAGAAACATATTTGTTCTTGCAGATAAAATAAGATACAAACATAAAAAAGGAACTAATAAATTAAAATAAATGTTTCAAAACAATCCTACTCAAAGTATGACTGAAACTCGGGCAGCTTCACAGACATTTGTAGGACTCGTCAAATTATTTAAAGTCCGTGAAGCCGTCCGTGGTCTTTACTTGGAGCCTTCCCCTAAAATGGGTCTTCAATACTTAACACTGCACAAGGTACTACGGGGAACATCACGACCTTCAAAGGGACCACAATATGTGAATTTGTCCATGATCTTCACCTGAAATATCAAAAGTTTGGGTCTTCAATGTCTACCTATTGGAAAGGGAACTTCAGACAACATCACGAACTGTCATAGGGGTCACAGTCCTTGAATTCGTCCGTGATTTTCACTTAGATACACTTAGTCCTGAAATGCTACCACAGTGGATCAGAAGCACGATCAATACCATGGGTAGTCATGTTGACCACGACCCCTATAAGTGAGTTTGGTCTAAACTTTGCCCCCGTTACTTTTAAACTTCCCATAGACTCTTTACTGATTCCACACCACGACCTGCACCATTGTTTATAGTGAAGATTGCGGCCCCTGAGGTTGTTCGTTGTTTACTTCCTTCAGTTCAACTTTACTAGCTTATTCTTCATACTATCAAAAACATTATATCCACTTAAATACACTTGATACTACTATTAATTCTCAATTTTCAAGCATCAAATGTGCCAAGATTTCTTGGCACATCAACACCCTCAACTTAGAACCATTACTTGTCCTCAAGTGATGAGAAAACAATACAATCAACCCTCAAATCATTTTAAAAACTTTTGGCACTACCCAGAAACTATTCAAACACTATTTGTATAAAAAACCATGTATCTATCAAGTAAGGATCAATGTATAACATCTCATTACTCACAGTCAATCATACGTATTCTAGTGAATTATCAGCTCACACAATTCTACTTTCAAATGCAACCAATGTGTCCTCGCACCAAAGAAGTCCCTCACTCATGATAATTGTGACTAAGTACTATGCTCACACTCTCACAGAACTTCTAATGCATTTTATAAACTACCATAGTACTGCCCTTATTTTATATGCTAGCTCTATCATTAAACACCCGTAATAGGATCATTGTAGGACTTTATTGGCATGTTGCATATATTAGGGTAGGGAATGGATATTTGTATATGTGAGTGACTAATCCCTTGGTTTGCCTAAGTTTTGTTTGCACACAATTCTTTCCTGAGTGATTTTGTCTTTTAATTTATTCCAACATATCCCAGAAGACATTTATTTTCTTTTTCTTTTTATTTTCATCACACTTCATTTTTTATATTCAACTTTTATATGCACTATCTCACTGGTTGAACCTTCTTTTTCATTTTTTTTTTCTTTTAGGATTGCAATCACCCTTAACTTTGGCTTTTGGCTTGATTTTTTACATCGTACCTTCGGAGAACCAAGGATATTTTTTTTTTTAGGTAAGAACAAAGACTGACTTTAGGCTCAAATCAATTTAAAGTGACAATATTTATTTGGTTATTTTATTTTTTGCATTTTGCTTATTTAAAAAAAAAATAGCCTACTGATCCTTTTATATCCGGTTATTCTCACATTGAAGCAAGACTACTCCTGCAAATTCTAGTTTCTGCTCCTAGTGTTAGACTTCAATCAAAACTTACACACACATGACGCAAAACTGCATTTTTCTAGTTTCTTGGTTCGTCGATAAATTGATCAGACTTGCAATGTTTAACATGTAAGTATCTAAGATGTCATCTAAAAATCCTAATAGTTACAACTCAGATTTAGGTTCTCATTTTTCACAATCTAGCTGATGCATTGCTCAATACACAAGACACCCACAAAAATAGCAAAGACAACCTCCATTCATTGTAACACCTAAAATAATGGGTTGCTCACCACCCTCTCCCCCAAAGAAAATACTTTACCCTCAAATTCAATACAGAAAAACAAAACAAATTAGGGCTATGATAAGGGGTCAACCTATGGTGCAATCGGTGTCAGTCTCTGGATCAGCATTGGCACCCTTATCAACGGGAGTACTCTCTAAAATTGACACATGAATAGGTTGGCTTCCACTTTTTCGGGCAGGTGATCAACTTCCAAAATCTCCAATCAAAATCTACACCGTGTTGTTGTTTCTCATGTTCTTTTTTTTCTTGACCTTCCTATTTTGATGCCCTACAAGTTTTCTTTTCTTACCTTCTTTCCTCTCAAGCTAGGTTAGAAAGAAGCTCATCATCAAATTCCCTAAAAAAAATTTCTTGTCCAATTTACTTTTAGTGATTTCCCCCAAATATCATCAAGAGATTGAGTAGTAGGCTGCTCACTGAATATCTTCATTAATGAATTTGATGTGACTTTAGTGGGCACTTGTATCGGCTTTTCAGCAGTTTAGCAACTTGGGTTCGCATCTGGCCAGCTATTTATGGAACTCTGTATTATTAATTTAGCCTGTAGCTTGCAACTGTGTTTGTACATGATCCTCCAAGCCATCCATCCTATTCTCCAAAACAGCAAGCTCCTTCCGCATTTCATCCTTTATACTCTTCTCCACGGCTAAGACATCGCATTGTGTGAGTTGGGGAATCCAATGGACAATGTGGTCGACCAGAGACCTTGTCTTATGTTGATTTGTAACCAAGCATTCAAGAAAAGCAGTTGGAATAGCGGTATAATTACCTCGAGCCAGGGAGTCTAAAGAAGGTTTTGGTTATGGTGCCCCTGAAGCTTGCTGTAAAGGGTGGCCTGCTCATTATGATCTGCAACCTGTAGGATGAAAAAATTAATCAACAATGCAGCTAAGATTTCAATAGCCATCCTCTCTTTAATGGGTACTCTCATTGCATCATCAATAACAACCTATATTGCCGACACTATATTAATGGCATGTGGTTGCATTATCGACCTACAAATATTGAACTATACCTCATTATTATTGAGTTAAACTTGATCTCTCCTCTCTCAATATCTACTAAGGCTCTTCATATGGCCAAAAATGGTCTTCCCGTAATGATGGGAACCTCAAAGTTTACTTTCCAATCTAGGGTCACGAAGTCAACCAAAAAGATAAATGTGTCCACCTTTACAAGAATATCACATAGGATTCGCACATGCCACTTCACTTACCTATCTTCCATCATTAACTCACACTAATGTGGGTCTTGGAACTCCTAACCCAAATTTCTTGTAGAGGGGTAACAACATCAAGTTGATACTGACTCCTATATCAAACAAATCCTTTACAAATTTGATTGATCCAATGGTGCATGGTATAGTTAATGAACCTTTATATACCTCATTTTGAACCAGAGATCTGGTAGGAATGGCGCTGCAATGATGAACATCATTAGTCAAATCAATGCTTACAAGTCTCTTCTTTGTAAACAAGTCTTTCATAAACATGGCATATCATGGCATCTACTCAGAGTTTTTACTAGTAGTATTTTAACATAAATTGTCTAAGCATGGTAATGAACTTTTGAAACCTCCCATCTTCAAATTTCATTTTGAGCCTTTAAGGGAAAGGACGAGGTGGTGTGGAATCTACAGTAAAGGCATGTTTCCCTCGACCTCATTCCCCTTTCATCTCGCATATTGTGCTATAAGTTGTATATCCTCAAAGCCCTATACATGTAAAACTTCATATTTCTTTCTGCCATATTGCTCCAAATCCTGTTTAGTAAGAATTTTAACATACCTTATAGCGATAGACACACAAGGACCATCTTTCTTAGGATTTTGGATTGTATCACTTGGTAGTGACTCCTTCTTCCCTAAGGATGAAAGTTTCCACAAATACTGTTCAATTTCTTGATAGAGGTGGTGTGAGAGTCAACCATTTTAATCATACTCGAGAAAGCACCTCTCTTCTCTTTTACTTGTGCCTTAGTTGATTCAAATTTCGAGAGTACCTTGACAATCATGTCTTCTAGCTTAGACTTGATAGAACTACCACTTGCCCGATCTATATTACCTGTGAGGGAACATAGAAACCACTGTAGTCATTCTTGTACCCATCTCTGCTCTACCACTTTCCCATCTCTCTATTTGCTGGGCTATCATATTTTCCTTCCCTGTCATAACTCCAACATGCATTTCCAGAATGTAACCCTAATTTTTAGAGTTATAATTTAGGAACCTCCTTGGTTGCCCAGATTATATACACTGAGTTTACGACATTTTTAATACATTTTACTTAAGAGTTATGTGTGTCTAGGGCTATTTCGTATTGCTTTTTATGCATTTTTATCATGTTTACAGGAAATATTTTTAGACCCGGACACTAAGAGACACAACTAATATATGTGTAGAAAAGGTTATCTGCAGAGGTGATCGAAAGACAGTAGGTCTATTCACGCTCTATAGATGCTTGATGTAGATTAGTAGACAAGTCACTGAAGAAGATCAGGGAATTCTTGACCAATTGCGGAACCACGACTGCAATCGACAAACGTCGATTGATCTAAAGACTGTGCTTTCACTCCATCAAATCATTTAGAGAGTTGCTTCCAATACCTGATTTTAGAGATTCTAAGTGTGGAGCTACGGAGGAGGATCCATAGATTGTAGATCAATCTATGGTACATACTATTGATCCGTCGTTTGCTTCAATAATGTTGATTTTTGGAAATAAAATATTTTTCTAAGTCTTAAGTCACGGAAAGGAATTACGGATTATAGGTCAATCCACTGTCCGTAGATTAATGTCGTAGATTGGAGACGCGTCCCGAAACATTATTTCATTATTTTTTTCCTTTTTAGTGAGAACTTATTTTTCAATATATATGGCATGTAAACCTCATTTTTGGGGGTAAGGCTTTATTAATTTTTTTCTAGTTCTTGACTTTTGAGATTAATTTGCAACTTATAGAAATTATTGATTTCTAAAGCATGTCTTGAAGATTTTTATTTTGCAATACAAGTTCAAATTATGTATTTATTCTTCTCATTACGTAAATTCATGATTTTTTCATCTAGAAATATAAATTGTGATCTTGCAACTATGGAAAACGAAATCCACAACTAGGGTTGTGGGAACAATGAGAGATTAACAAACTATGAATAGTAATCAAGCAATTCTTGAATAGTGTTATTGCATACATTGATAATTCTTTCATTTAGAAGTTTATTTAATGAGTCTACGTGACAGAACTTGCCTTGTTTCTACTTTCCGGACCAACGAGGTAGTTAATAAGAAAGGAACTATCAACATAGATTTAGTGTGATATTGTATAATAGTATAATGTCGCTTTGTTCGAGGGTGAAACTATGTCATACATCTACGTGATGGATAATATGAGGTAAAGGTAAGGTTAGTAAATTATACACACGTAGCCAACCAAGGTGTGGAGTGAAATTCTCTAGCTACTGACCAAATGAATTAGAGATACCTCACTTATTACTTTTCATGTAATACATTAGGAAAGGGTTGTTATTGCTATGAATACTGCTTTATGAGCTTGTGGGGAACACTTACACCATAGATGCTTTTTCATCTTGATAACAACTAATGTTTGGATCTTACTCACTGATTACTCAACTATTTTCCTGAAATTGTTTCTCGAAACACCCATCTTTAATTACTTGTTTTTGGAAAAAAATTTGCTAAATGAATATAATCGTTAGTATTTTACAAAAAAAATAGCAAAAGAAAAAATGACAAAGTTTCAAAAAATCGAATTTCAAAAATAACAGTGTCGCCACTTAATTTTTAGTAAAAATCAAGAAATAAATATAATTATTTTCAAAAAGATTTAAAATAGATAAAATCAATTGGAAAAATGTTAGAAGTTCAAATGTAAATTTTGAGAAGGTGTTGGGCACTCGGAATGCCTGCTAACTTGTGGTTGACCAGCGATTTGACCAAAATGACTTTTTCAAAAAACTTCCAAATTTTACCAAGTAAAGTTCATTTACTTACTTACATAGTATTATTATTCTATAATTATTTATTTTAGGGAAAAGAGGGAGATCATTTTAAAGGAGAGTAACTAAAGGTTGTTGATAAGACTAAAAACAAATGCTAAGTGACTTGTACAAAACAAATATATATACATATATATATATATACATATATATATATATATATATACATATATACATATATACATATATACATATATATATATATATATACATATATACATATATATATAGATACATATATATATACATATATATATATATAATATATATATATATATATTATATATATATATATATATCTATATATATATATATATATAATATATATATATATATATATAATATATATATATATATGTATGTATATATATACATATATATATATATATACATATATACATATATATATATAATATATATATATATATATATCTATATATATATATATATATATATATATATATATATATATATATATATATATATATAGAGAGAGAGAGAGAGAGAGAGAGAGAGAGAGAAAAGGGAATCAGTATCCCAAGCAACCCACATTTCTATATAAGGTACAACAAAAGCGTACCAAGCTTTACACAAGATGTTTAGGTTTACAATCACAATATTCAAAATTAGTCTACCTAAAATGAAATCTAAGAAACATATTTATAGTGTTAGGGATTATGCATAAATGGTACGAAAAAGTGATCTCGAATGGCATAATGGGTGAGGTAAATTAGTAATTGATCTGTATTGCTCACTTGGATCTTCCCTTGATTGATATTGTAACTTTTGGCAGTCTGGGTTCCCATTGGACGATGCATTGAATGCTCTTCATTCTCGCCAAATGAAAGAATCTCTCTTGGTAGCTGTTATAGGGCCATTAGGAGATCTGGTGGCCATCGCCCAAGCCATTCGGCGATGCAGCGATTTTTATTCATCTCGTTGAGTGAGGGGATTCTAGTTGTAGCTCCTTGGGACCTCAGACGATGTTAGAACCCTCGCCAAGGTAGTTTGGCGAATCTCCAATGTGGAGGTCAACTCTCGTAGTGAAGAAACATATTCATTTACTCCTTCTTGCCTTCTTAGACCGCCCACGCTTCATGATTTCATCTACATACGATGTTAATAATCTAGCAGCTCCTTTATAGTGCATTTCCCAAGCCCACGAACCTCCATCTGTGAGAAGGATCCATCAATATGTTGAAGTTTGTGAATGGATAATTTGGAAGCAATATATATTGCATCATCCATTGTTCCAATTAGAGATAAAATTTCTGGGGCCTATGATCCACAGAGGGGATTGATGGACCGTAGGTCAACCAACGGACCATAGATACCGAATATAGGTAACCACTGTAGCCACTGCCTAAATTTTGTCTTTGTTTTCTGTTTAGTTTGTTCTTACTTTTAAGAAGTTCGGGAGTGTTTTTGTAATTTACACTAGTACAAATTATAGATCCATAGGTACCATGAGCCTAAAAAGTAAATAACCTATTTAAAGAGGGTAAAATCAAAATCTGTTGCGCCATCCATGAGGCTAATCGATGAAGACACGGATGTGGAGCAGGATCCCATATATGTTCATCAACTGCCCATGAAGACATTGCCTACTGCACCGCTTACTACATAGAACATACCCTGAAAGGTGGTCACAATGTAGTCACTCTCTTACAGTATGATGAACAAACACACTGATCAGGTCACCGAGTGTTCCTGTTTCTTGTCTAAGGTTGGCTCTTCCCTTGGCTTTTTAATTTCCCGTGCTTCTAGCTCTAAGTTCGGGTCCAATTTGGAATCTTCCACAAGCTTAGGCTCACATGGACAAGTCGCCTCGTCAGATAAGTCCACCAGTTCAGGAGAGGTTCCATCGCCGCCAAATACAGATCTGACTCTTGTAGCGAGTAGCCAAATAGATTGTGCATTCAAGCCAATTGCAAATTTACAGATAAGCCAAGATGCTGAATGAGAAGGAGAATATGGCCCGACTTATGACTGAGGAGCACATATTCCTCACTGGGAGCCTACATATTGTGCTAGAAATCCCTCGCCTCTTTCAACTTCACAAGTACGAGTGGATGGACCGATATCTAAGAAAACATAATGAGGAGATTGTGAGGGAGTTTTAAGCGTCAGCTCAAGATCTACTCAAGGCTACACTCGTGCATGGATTCTATGTGGATATATCATATATCATAGTATGTCGGTTCCTCTATGGCCCTGTATTGGACACTAAATAATGCATAATTTCACTATAAATGGAACACTATACGAGGTGGGGAACTTCAGCATAGTGTAGAAAATATGCATCGTGTATTACTTTTGCTTGCGCACCAAATTGCTACCGATAGAGAACGAGTCGAGTGGGTAACTTTTCAAGGCACAAGCATCAAGAAAGCCACTCTCTTCTTTGTGACTAACTTGTTTTGGTTAATTATACACAACTATATCTCCTCCATGAAGTCCAATAATGCACTTACTTGGGATCGGGTTGTCATGGTAGTTGTATTTGTTGTGGGTCTTGAGATTGATTACGTATGGATGATAATTACTGAGATGTACGAGAGGGATTCCAAGACCTTACTACTTGCTCCTTTTTTGTTTTAAATTCCAGCTATGTAGGTACTCTAGAATGACGATATGGCATTGCGACAAGTTGATCCAGCCCACGGGGATATTAGATATAAGCCTTATTCAAAATGAGAAAAGTATGGCGGCACTATGTAGCGAGCCACAGTTTGATGTGTCGCCCTTTAAAGAAGACTTAGTGGATATTATGGAGTAGATGTAGGGTGATGATCCTTCCTCTCAAGCCCACATTGATGATGTCTTGACCTTCTCATCTCAACCCACTAGTTGGGCTCCTAGCTCGTCCAGATCCACCCAGCCGTTAAGAGTTGTTGTTGTGCTACTGGTAGAGTAGCCTAGATGGCCACATTGTTGCATTACTGAAGCCCTTGATGTGAAAGTTCATTTCAAAGTTAGGGTCTAGGATTGAAACGAGGATTGAATCTATGATAGACATAAATACCTGCATGTTTTCGAGTTGAGGGTTCTTGCACGACAATCTTTTGCCACTGATGTCTCCTCTATACATGCTAAGTTGGACAGTCTCCGAGTCGACCTTGATACCATCCTCGTTACTACTGCAGATGAGATAAAGTCTGCACCTACAACATTGGCTTATTATACAATACTTGAGGCCCAATTCGGTGAGGATACTACATAGTCCGAGCTCACCCGTGCTCATGGGAAGAGGCCCCACTCAAATAGCCCTTGTGATGCTAATGAGGATGCCCGACTTAAGAACAGGGAGCACAAGCATGAGGAGATTGCTAGGAAGGCCTCTATACAAGATGAGGAGTTGCACCAGTTAAGGCTAAGTGAGAGTGTTTTTGGGGCTTCGAGTTCTGTGTTTATTCTGGAGTAATTGCTAGTAGAAATAGTGTTAGCACCACTGATGGTGCGGTGAGAGTGATTGTTAGCACTACTATTGTTGATCTACTAGATGGTGTGGGTACTACTAAGGGTGACCCAAGTGTTATTCCAGTTAGATTTGGAAAACCGAACCCACCCATTTGTTAATGATTCGTTAGTGCTTTGCACCACAGTTTTGCTTCACCCAAATCCATTATTTTTTACAATTTTTGTGTGCATTGGGGACAATTTCACCTATTTTTTGGAGTTGGGGTAAATAGATTATGAATTACAGGGTGAATTCTGAGTAACCCAATTCATAATCCTATCTTGGGGTTTTCTTGACTGTTCTTTTTTAGAGACTGCTTACTTTCTTTTGAACTTTCCATGTGTTAGAATTGTATGAATAGAAGCATGAGAAATAATGAAGATTGGTGGCGAAAACTTTTTGAAAAAATGATATTCGTCCAAAACTTGTGATATGTGTTAAAATCTTTAGGCTAGAATGAGTTGAATGTGTTCGCTCTTTTTTATGACATTATATATCAACAAACATGATTTCATGACTTAAGTTAAGACTTGGACTGGGTAATCTAATAATCTGATAACGAAATGATGTTCTAAGAGTTTGTTAGAATAGTTGATTGTTCAAGTAGTTTTTGTGAAAATCTAGAACTTGAATGGTTAATCCTACTAATATAATCTACTTTAGAGGCTAGGAAGTGAATATATTCCCTTGTTCTGATAAGTCCACAAAATGCCTAAAAGGATCCAACAAAATGAAAGTAATGGTCCTTTTGATCCAACGTTTGAGAGTTAATTAGACCCTTTCTTTCTAAAACACTCACTCACTTTCCCATATATTATAGGTTGGCCCCGCTCCCTCCTTCAACATGTCCACCTCGACTTAGGAAAAAGTCTAAGTTGAGGGTGGATAATGTAAAAAGTGACCCGTAATCTTGGCCCTGATCTGACATCGGGTATTTTAACCTCAACCAATGGAAATTCAATAAGTTGAGGGTGTCTATGCAAGAGGAAAATAAAATAAAAATGGGTATCAAAAGAGTTTGGCGTTGAAAACAAAAAAGAGTTTGGTGTTAAAAAAGAGGGGAAAAAAAGAGGAAACGATGTGACTTGTTTAAACCTAAAGAAAAAACCTAGATTCAAGAAAATGAAGAACACGAAGAATAAAGAGGGACAAAATCTAAAGTCACATCCATGGTTGAAAAGAATCAAGGAAAGAATCTCAAATTGGTAGTATGTCAAATTTAGAGCAAAAAGAGATAGAAAACCAAATATTCTGTCAAGGAAAGCAGGATGTCACAAAAAAGTACTATAGTGATCCTAGAACCTAGTTGTGAGTGTTTAAAGTGTGAAAATAAGGGCAAGCCTATGGTATTGAGCACTAATTGGACTTGAAGTTAATTTTGAGTGTGAGTGTCGAATGAATCCTTTAAATCAAAATCATATTCATTGTGTGATAAAGAAGAATTTCGTTTGAAGTAAGGGAATAGTTACATTTATAAAAAAGTTGGTACTTGAGTAATAGTGAAAGAGTGTATGTTGTTTGTAGATTGGTCGATCTTTGTTATGTTTTTATCCACACAAGTTAGCATGCAGAGTTTTAGAGAAAATATTTGCACCCAAAAAGAGAATATGGGTGGAGAGACAAGTGATTGCTTGTTCTTGGATTGCTTACTTCTATGCAAGTGTTATGTAGAGTCTTAGTGCATCACTTGAGGATAAACAACGAATTTAAGTTAAGTGTTTTGATATACCGTGAGTTTATAGTATTTCTAATACATTTTATTTAAGAATTGTATGTGTCTACGGACACTTTGAATTGAATTTTTGTGTATTTTTATTATGTTAGTAGAAAATATATTTAGTCGCGGACATTGAGACACTCTACTGAAAGATGTGCAAAAAATGACCTCTACAGAGGTGATCAATGGGCCATAGGTCCATTCATGCTCCATAGATGGTTGACGTAGATGAACAGGCAAGACATTGAAAAAGATGGAAATTCTTTACAAAGTATGGAACCACGGCTGCAATGGATGGACCTTAGATTGATGTACGGACCATACTATCTCTCCGTCAAATCATTCAGAGAGTTGGTTCTAGTGACTAATTTTGAAGTTTTTAGGTTTGGAGCAACGAAAGAGTATCCACAGACCATAGATCAGTCTATGGTTTGTATTGTTGATCTATCATTTGCTTCAGATACGCTGATTTTTGGATATTAGAAATTTTCCTAAGTCCTAAGTCACAGAAGGGACTTACTGACCATAGGACAATCCACGGTCTGTAGGTCAATGTCATAGATTGAAGACACGTCCTAAAACATTATTTCCTTGTTTTATTTCCTTGTTAGTTAGGATGTATTTTTCTACATATATGTTTAAACCTCTTTTTGGGGGGTTAGACTTTATTACTTTTGTTCTAGTTTTTCACTTTGGAGATTAATTTGAAACTTTAGCAATTATTGATTACTAAACCACATTGGAAGATTTTGACATTGCAATTCAAGTTGAAATTCTGGATTTATTCTTTTCATTATGTAATTTCAAGATTTCTTCATCTCAAAAATGAATTGTAATCTTTCTACTATGGGTAAATAAATCTAGAATTACAGTTGTACGAACCATGAGCGATTAACTAAGTATGAATAGTAATCAAATAATTCTTGAATAGTGGTATTGCAAGCATTGATAATTCTTCGGTTTAGAAGTCTTTTTAAAGAGTACACCTGTTAGAACTCAACTTTTGGTACTTGTCGGACCAAGGAGGTAGTTAATAAGAAAATTATTATTGACATAGATTTAGTGTGATACTATTTAATAGTCTAATGTCGATTGGTGCGAGGATGAAAAGTAAGTCATACATCTATGTGATGTAATATATGAGGTAAAGATAAGGGATAGTAAATTATACACACATAGCGGGACCAAGGTGCGGGGTGAAACTCTTTAGTTGTTGGACCAAGGAATTAAAGATACCTAACTTGTCTTTTTGCTTGTTATACTCTAGTAAAGGGTTGTTATTGCAAGGATTACGACATTATTGTCAAAACCGGGGATCATCCCATAGCGGCATTTTCTTCCTCTGAGATGACTTAGACTAGTCCTTAGTATTCATCATAACATATCATAGGTAAAATGCCAAAAATTAAAAACATTATACATATTGAGTTATGCATAGACCTCTCACATATCATATATGGAGTTTACATAGACTACTCGCTTAGTGAAGCTTATATAGGATAATCATTTAGACATCATAACCAATACATAGGAAATAGTCTAATAAATTCTCATATTAAACCATCAAAAGATTTTACAACATTTGGGTATATCCCATATTTCAATACAGAGAGACACGTATAGGCTTAGAACAATAGTCTCAAAGATAAAGGAATGAAATATTGTCTTTAGACATAATAACAACATAGCTAGAATAGAGAAATGGTAACATCCTCGAATATTGAGGATCTGCCAATAACTTAGGGAAAAATTCCAAGCTTCTTGCAAAGTGGCATCCTAAACTTCAATGGCTTGAACCTAAATTGTTTGGGAAAAGGGAAAGAATATGGGTTAGTGTAACCACATGTACTAAGCATGGAAGCATATGCAAGTAAAACCATTGAAATCATGTTTAAAAGGACATTTGTTTCAAAACCATGCTAAGTCACTTTCAAAATCCTTCATCCACAATTAAGAACATATTCAATCCAATATGCATAATATCTCTTAAGACAAGTCCATATACAACACAAGACTAACATCATCTTGTAGTCAAGTCATCATGCATAGTATCAACATAAGGTCATATCAACATTAATGGCATCATTTTAAGATCATATAAGCATGAATAACACTAACATAATGTCATAACAACAATTCATGTGCAATAGTTCATAATATCACATCATATAAGAGCTTTACTCACAACCCCTTCCGAAGCGTACAAGCAATGCTTAGTTAAGCCTCATAACCCCACATACTAAAGTAAACCAAGTAAAGGATCATAAGCAATGTCTACATTTCATATATCGTCATATCATGAATATTCATAATCATGTACAACAACTTAGACCAATAACATGTTCATCAACGAAACTAACATCATATAGGATCATCAACATGTTAAGTCATCATATAAATTTCCTTCATATCATAAGTACATAAGAACAACCTCCTAGGACTTCCTTCTAGGTCAACTTGTGACAATCATAAGTAGAGTTCCAAACCCCTACCTACACTAAGTAGAAACCCTTCATTCTAGGTCAACTTAAGTTACCCTAATTAGTGTTCACTTTATTACTTTCATTTTACTTTTAGGAAAAATTGCCTTTACAGACGAAAGACAATGTGAGCTTAACATGGAATCCAATGTAAATGAAACCCTACACCAAAATAAGGTGCTCTAATTTCCAAGGTAGACCTAAAACATGAACATAGCATTCTAGGTGCTCACTAGCAGTATTCATATGAAGGCAACATAGTTAAGGAACTAGGAGTTATGTCTTGAACCCTCTACATGCCCATTATAATTGGAGTCTCATCTCATGAGAACATTGGTGAAACTCCCCTCCATTGGGAATTCAACACCTCTTATTGTCAAGTTCACTCGTTGTTAAGCTAAAGACCTTTTTTGAAATGTCTTTAAGACTTTCGTAATCATCATATCTTAGTATAGGCCATAAAAGACTAACCCCTTGTATAACAAGTCATTATATTATTAGGTATTGCATGAGATTTTCCTTTCATAACAACCCTTCATTTGTGAGATCAACACATCATAGTCATATCACAGTAAGGCACACAAGTGATTCATATTCAACCTTGTATGATCATACCCTTAACATGATCCCACAATTTACATAGTCAATACATTTAATCATAATCATAATATAATCATATTCTTAATCTAATCCCATATAATACTTCAATTTAAACCATTATCAAGTATAAGTCATCACCATTGAAGTAAACAACTCAAAATTAGAAAGTCTTACAAATTTTCCTGCATAAACCTGCTTCAAGATCTTACCATCAATCCAAAAATATCCATCAAACAATTCACTTAATAACATCATATAATATTAATATGTACAAGAACTAAGTCAAGTGAATCATCACTAATTAATTCACCTCAATTCATAACCTAGTGTTATGGGAAAAAGGTTCAATCATGAATTGTTCCATAGAACAAGGTCAAAAACTAATAAATAAAACAATTAAACCATAAAAAATCGTAATTTGTCAGTAATTATCAAAGGAAACCAACATCAAATCAATTTGAAAGATCAATTACAAAATTGGAAGAAAATCAAACTTTTTGACTTTATAGAAAGCAATTTCGAAGAGCCTCTTGGGGAAAGAGATCCCAAGAGTGAATAGATTCCATACCTTAGTATTTCTTAGTTTTTTATGGATAAAAGATGAATTATTGAATAACTAGTTATCTTTGAAGCTTGGTCTTCAATGGAGTCTTTGAATAGAGAGAGAAGGTAGACAAAAGTTGGAGAGAATTGGGTTTGGGAATTATGGGGTGTTAGGTTAGTTTAATGAGGGTTATTCCTTATATAGTCCCTAAAATGACTTTATTAACAATATATTAACCCTTAAATAATTTAATAACAAAATAACTAATTAATCCAACTTAACTTAAAACTGACAGAGAAGTCGACCCCCAAACACTAGACCCCAACCTACGACCCGTAGTCCAATCGACGGCCCATCCTGTAAGGGCATCGTTTGGGATAGAGACTGGTATTTTTTTACCATTTTTGAAAATAAACTAACTTTAAACCTATGAATCCATTGACGGAGCGTCGATTGAATGATGGATCATCGTTTGGCTCATGGATGTGCACTGTCCAATTTGATAGTTTTTGGTCAAATTGAAGGGTCCTCTCCAAAGACACTTAGGGTGGTCTTTCGGGATTCATACCTGTAATTTTTGATCTTAAACACACTCTAATACATGTTTAACACCTTTCTACCAGTTTCGCTAAATTCCGACCTCTAACACCCCATGAAACATTCCAAGGAACCAGCACAAATTTCACCATTCTCCGGACGTCATGGCCGTTTCTTAATGTTTTGACTCTTACACTTCCTGCTTAGTTTCAATTCATTATTTTAGGCTTAAAGACAATGTTATAAGTATCAGTTCATCATGTCAGGCTCTAGACTAGGTCATGGACTTTCGGAGTGTTATATTTATGATCTTGTGCGGAACACTAAAACCCTAGTTACTTTATCATCTTGTTACCTACCGAAAGTTTAAATTTTTCTCACTGATTAGTAACCTAATTTCCTAAAAAATTGTTTAGAAATCCCCCCCCCTTAATTACTTGTTTTTGGTAATACATTGACTAAATGAATATAAATGTCAATTAAGTTAAAGTTTAAACCTTATTGATCGTGGGATCAACTCCAACCTACAAGTTGGGTTCTTTACTTGATAACGGTTTCTTAAGCTTCTTTAGGGAGGTGTAATTTGTGCGTATCACAACGTAGTAAGCCTCCTCATCTAGATCGTTGTCCTATTATTCATACCTTTAATGTTGGACCACAACATTAACCTTATAAGACTTCGAGACAAGGTAATTCATGAGTATAACTATTTGGGTCCTCATGTGTGCCATGTCCTGGTCCGTGTATTCTTGTCTCTTTATTTGCTCAGTGGAAAGTTCATAAGTATTCCCAAGATCTCCTACTTTTGCATCCCTTGTGTTCCATGCCCTATTGTTCTTTGACACCTCATCCAGCAGTTGCATGATCTTAAAGAATGGTTTTCTCATGAACTAACCTCTGCACAATGCATCAACAACAAGTTCAGTGACATAGTTTAAAGATCTATAGAAACCTTGTTTCAAAGGCCTCTCAAAGAGATCGTGGATAGAAATTTTCTTCCGCTTTTGGCTGAATCTCACCCAGGTGACATGCATTGCTGTTCCTGGTAGCTACTTATGCATACTTATTTCATCCTTCATTTGCAACTCTTTTGATTATGGAAAGAATCGTTCAAGGAATGCTTCGTTCAACTCAGTCCAAGTTCTAATGGAGTCGTTTGGCATATCATTCAACCAGTTAGTTGCCTTTACAGAAAGAGATAATGGAAACAACCTCAGTCTCGTAATTGTTTGGTAAACTCTAGGAATCTCTAATGACTTGTAGATTGACACAAAGTTCATGAAGTGATCTTTTTCAGCATCACCAGTTGCCCCCTGAACATACCTTTCTTATTTAACAATTGAATCATAGTGTTGGTGATTGTGAACATAATACGTGGAGGTAGTGTAGGTAACACTATTGCTCCATTGGCTCCATGTCCATTCAAATAAGCATCATTGTCTTCATACATCAAATTAGCTAGATGCGTAGCTTTACCCCTTGGAGATATTGGTTGGCGGAGGGGGAGGAATTATTCTATCCACAACTACATTGTCGATTACTACTCTAGGTTGGTTGTTCACAACATTCGCTGAACACCTTTTGTGACAGCATGAGTTTTCTATACAAATCTTTGTCTATGTGCCTCAAGTTCCTGTGTGTTTGCCATTTTGTGAACTTTTTCAGTGTTCTCGATTGTATACGATTAGTAGGCTCCATTACTTCTAGTATTTGGTATACATAGTTGAACTGACCTAGAGGAGACACGAACAAAGAACAAGATGTAAAATTACAAAATATAACTACAAATCAAATAAAAGCTAGTAAAACACTTTTGATTGAAATTCCTTAGCAGCGGCACAAAATTGTATACGTCGAAACTTACACCTCAAATAAGAGGTGTAAATGATCAATGTAAATTTACCTAACTCAACTTGAGTTGAGGTCGATCCCACAGAGATTTTCTTTACAGAAAAGTTTGAGTGTCGCATTTATTTAAATGTCGTTATTATCTCATATGCACACAATAAAGGAAAGTAAATTGGATTTGGCATCGATGTTATACTTACTAAAACTTGTAGTAGAAATATAGATTAATAACTAAAAGAATATCACGTGATAAAGTTTGTTCAGTTGATTAAGAGAAACTAGATTGTGTTCACAATAATGTTAGTTCTAGTTTTCTTTTGTATTTAAGTTTGAAGCAATCAGTGTTTATATTATACACATACACTCGATTCTAGAGTAGATCTAAGTTTTAAAGAATCAAATGTGCTAAGATGTAACGGCACATTAACATTAAGTTCGCTCACATATTGGGTGGCAAGACTACAAATTCATCGAAGGACTACGCAAAGCTCTATATCAATGAGAGAGTCAGGTTTCATAGGGTTCCCTAGTTTATCATCACATATAAAGGTCCTCATTTTACCTCTAGTTTCTAGATATTATTTAAAAAATGGCATGGTAATTCGGTAAGTCTCTGTGAAACATTTCATTCACAGAAGGATGGTAAGGCAAAACACAATTTTTATACCATAAAGGACATGTTGAGAGCTTGCGTGATCAATTTCATAGGTAGTTGGGAGGATCACCTACCTCTAATAGAGTTCGCCTATAATAATAACTTTCATTCCAATATTTAGATGGCCACGGATGAAGCACTATGTGGGTGTAGATGCAGGCCATAGATTGGTTGGTCAGAAGTAGATAAGATAGATAGGGCCAGGTTCAATTCATGAGGCTAAGGAGAAATTTCAACTTATTAAAGAGCAATTAAAGATAACCCAGAGTCATCAAAAGTCTTATGCATGTGTGAGGAGAAGGAACTTAGAGTTCTGAATTGCTAATTATGTTTTCCTAAAGGTGTCCCCTATGAATGGTGTAATGAGAATTGGCAAAAAAGTGAAACTCAATCCTAGATATGTCGAACCTTATAGAATCCTAAAAACACTTTTTAATGTGGAATATGAACAAGATTAGAAAGTAGAACTAGTAGCGGTCATAAAGTATTTGACATTTCCTTATAAAAGAAGAGTGTGGGTGATCTGGCATCAATAGTACTATTAGAGAGTGTGGCGGTGAAGGATAGTCTCACTTATGAAGAAGTGCTAGTTGAAATTATTGACCGTCAGGTTCGTAGGTTGAGAAATAAGGAAGAAACTTTAGCGAATATTTTGTGAAGGATTCAGTCCATAGAGGGAGCTACTTCTAAAGAAGAAGCAACCTGAAGTCTAGGTATTTTCCCATCTACGCTATCGGTTATATTTCATCTTTAGGTAATAGTTCCTCTCTAATATCTCAGTTTATTCTCGCAGCAACTCAGTTTCAGTATTTTGTTCCGTCAGTTGTTCTTGCATTTTATCATATTTGCACATTCTTGGAACTGAGTTCGGTTATATGTCAGTTTCTAATACTTAGTGGTAGGGATTGTTACTCTTCCCTCCATGCTCATCTTGTTTAGACTTCAGTCATGGATGAGTGTTCACAAGAGGAAGATATTGTGACACCTCATATTTAAGAAAATATAGAAAAATGTAGATTCGTAGGACTTGGTTCAACAACTATGAAAGCTACCGGCGGTTTATCGTCTAGCGCACGATCCATAGGTGGGGTTCGTAGTGGGGCACCAAAGATTTACAATCTCCGACCCTATCTACTGTCAACAAGGACAGTGTGTGGTTGGAACTTTGGATCCTAGGTCTGATCGTAGCTGAGGGTCTGCTGTTAATTAGAGGAAAATGGTTGTTGGGTCAACTTCAAACGGTCACATATTTTAGCACAAAATGAATTATGTGTACCATGACCTATCAAATGAAAGATAATTGAATCCTCTTTCTAATGCCATTGATTTTGTTAAAATTCCATCTAAGTAAAATGTTATGCTTATTTTAGTGAAACCCTGTCACGCATATCTTGACTGGCGACTCCTACCGGACGTTGGTAGGTAAATCGGTAGCCAGTCAGCCCTGTAGTAGGTGTCACTCGTGAGATTTAAGTTAGGGTCATTTTTTTACTTTCCTCTATGTGTTGGGCACTTAAACTATGTCATTTTATGCCTAAACTACGTTGTTTTTTTCTATCCACGCCTAAAACATTAGTCAAACATACCCAGAACATTTATTCACAGAAAATAATCCAAATTTTGAGCAAAAAGGAGAAGAAAGAAGCAATAATTTTCGAAGAACAACTAAAATGTTTTCTTCAAGTTTCAACCCCAAAATTGAAGGATTTCTCTGTACATTTTGTCACCATGTATGTAGAATTTAACTAGTGGGTTCCTTTCATCCACTAGTTTCTTAGAATTTAGTCAGATTCTTGATTCTCTGTATTTTGGATAGACCTGTGGTTTCTAAAACGTTAGATATCAGTTATGATTCAACATTTATAATATTTTTTTTATCATATTGTAATGTTTTCATGATATCGTGACTTAGTTTCTTTCATGAAATTCAAAACGCTAGTTGTACAGATTCTCTTAGTAAATGAATTACACTTGTTAGGTCAGTTAAACAAATATACATTCTCCAGTTTCAAATGTTTCATTGTCACTACCAAAATGTTGCATTATCAAATTTGCATGTAAGAATATTGAGTTATCTAGTATTTAAGTTATTTTGTGTCATCAATATTTCAAGTTTTGCTTAGGCTTAGCAACGAGTTGGACTAGGGTTCAGCCTAACCTCATAGTCCCATGGCTATGTTCCCCCGTAGGATTATAAGTCCCCTCTATTGGGCATCAAATTTAGTGATCATGTCGGACATCCCTTTATACCCTTGGAAAGGTATATTGGGTCCTCTCAATGGGGTGTAGACATCGGACTCCATGATTAACTCACATTATTTTATGTCGCTTAATAGTAGCTCCCGCAGCCAGTTTCTAGTTCATTTTACAAGGTTTTCAATTATACTTCGGTATTTAGTCTCAGCATGTTAAATGCATCAATGGTATTTGGTCACTATATTTAGCTCAATTTGATATATCTTAGTATCTATATTTTTGTTCAAATTATGTCATTTTTTCAATTACGTTTATTAAGCTTATACTTTTCTCAACTATTATCTAGATCCTACATGTTCACTACATTCCAAGTGCTAACCATACTCTAAGCTACATCCTTTCATGATATTGGTTCATGTGTTTTGCATCTAAATCACACATAGATCGATTTCGATCCTTATTTAGTAGCTTCAGTGGTAAGTCCTCATACTTCGAGGACAATATACATGTCTTTCATATTCAGTCCTTTATTTATGTTTTGTGGTTTTCTAGAGTTAGTTGGGGCCATGTCCTACAAACTCTAGTCTGTAGAGGCTTATTTGACATAGTGTCAAATTCAACTTTAGAGTTAACCAAATGTTCAGTATCATTGAACTCGTTCATATAAATTGATCATTAGTTATACATATAAAAAACAATCTGGAGAATGATCTAGTACTAGTGTTTTAGGTTTCATGTTCTGAGACTATTATTATATACAATGGTGTGATTTATTTAGGACTGTAAGATAGAATTCTATAAATACCATGTTATCAGGTCACTAAATTTCCTTCACCTTTTAGAGGTACCTATCAATAGTTCTAAACGAAGGGATAACTAGACGAAATAGGCAGTAAGAATGTGAGAATCCCCACAATTATATTTCTTTTAACCAGGTGATTCCATAGCACAACTACATCAACTCCACGAAGATATAATGAGCATAAGAGGATTATAATTTAAATTAACTCTCGGCATTCTATTTAAACATTTTAATTGTACTTGAGAATTATAAATAAGGCTCCCTAAATAATATTTTATTTATTTTCAAGGTTACAAAATTTACTTGTTTTTTCATCATGAGAGATAACAACATTATCATTTAAAAAAAGATTGAAAGAGAATTTTCCACTCATATCATATTAGTTTGAAAAAAATAAAATTAAATCCTCACTATAGTAGAAATATCAAAGATTAATATTAGTGCCTATTGCAAGAGATCATGCTTAATTTTCCAAAAAAGTGATACTGAAAGAGAAGTTTTGATTAACGTTTCAATCACACCCCATCCAGGTCTGGGTGGAAAGATCTTAAGTATTATAAAATCCAACGAAGTGGTGAGGTCGATCAAACAGGGAGCGGTACGTGTTCAAGTTCAGTTATGAAGTAAAAATGTGTTCTAGATAGTTATAGGAATAGAAATTGTTGAAAATAATAAGTAAACAAGTCAAGGGGACAAAACGAATGCCAAATGAGGGTTTTTTGGTTTGTAATATCAGCTACAATGAAATCAAATAGTAATGAAATAAAAATAACGAGAAGAATTTCTCAGTATGTGATCAATTTTACGAAAATTTAAATATATGGGTAATTGAGACTACTAATAAATAGTTAAATATCAGTGGGTAGGCTGGACTATAATTAAAATAGTTTTCTCTAGAACAACTATCATGTTTCAAGTGATTTATCTCGAACATCAACATGCTTAACAAATAATAACAACCCACGACCTTTATATATCCTCTCTCTCTCTCTCTCGAAAGATGGGTAGGATTAGGTTTAAGATTCGCCTCTCAAGCTAAACTCATATAAACCCATTACATACAAACCATTATTAAAAAGTTTTGGTTCAAAAACAAGTCTCTCAAGTACCCTAAGAATTCAAAATTAAAACTTCATTTGCAACTACAATTTGTAGATTAAAACTCATCTAATGATTGATCCACTTCAATATAGCATTTAAACTAGTAATTAACAATACACATATGTAATGACCCTTCTTGTCATTTTTATTGTTTTATCTTCTATGCATCGTTTAGAGCATTCCTATAGCGATCCCAAGTCATTTATGACTTGCAGGGACCGACAGATCAGTCACCTGGTAATTCATTTGGTTATTGTGAGAGTTTTAGTGTTTTTGGAGCTCATTAACCTTGAACGATCATTTTCGATCAAAAGTTCAAGAAGATGACATCAGAATCCAATTCTGACAATTCCATCAGTTCCGGAAGGGTCATTTTAGGCTAGTAGCATTGTCGACATGACTCCCAAAGTTTTCTGTGTGAGTTTGTGTGATTAGGCGTTTTAACTTTAAGTTAAAGGCTAAGTTTGACTTTAGTCAACATTCTGAGTAAACGTGCTCAGATGAGAGTTCCGTCAGCGCGGCTAGCTCCGGAATGTTGAGTTTGGTCTAGTTTATCCTTCTTTCGGGTTTTGAGGTTTTTGATATTTTTTCGAGCCCTTTTGTGGTTTTTGAATTAAAATGGCAAATGGAAGTGGGATCCACATTTTATCGAGATGACCTCTGATGGAAATTTTGACTGCGCCATTGAGTCTGGAATGTCGACTTTGGTAGGGTAGCATATCTGTTTTATTTTTATCAGGTTCCAAATGGATTCTGAGCACCCGTCGGAGACTTTAAAGAAATTAGACAAAGCTGAAATCTGGTGCAGCCCTATAACAACTAGAATTTGGGGTTTTAAAGACCAGATTTTTGGGTTTATTAGCGACCAGTTTCGTCCTTATGAAAGCCCAATTTTCAGCCTTTGTGATTTACTTTAAAATTTTGATATTTTGAGCTATAGAACTCCAAATTGGTCGATTCAAAAGACTAAGTTATGAGGTTTTTCGAGGGCAACGCATTGGTGAGATTGGAATCTGATTTGGGGACCCGATTTGAGATCAACTTTTGGGAAAGTTTTAGAAGGTGATTTCTTGGCCATTTTAGGTCCGAATCTAGTGTTTCAAGAGCCTATATTCTGGGCGTATTCGAGAGGATCGTAGTGGTGTTATTGATTTTGGCTGTTGGACCTTCATTTTTTGTAAATTCTTGTAAGTAGCTGCTGCCATTGTTGCTGATTTTTAGCGTAGAATTTGGGTTTTTTGTTGCATCTTCATGTTGGGACTGTCTTGAGTCCTGAATTGTGTTCCATTCTGGTAAATAAGTTCGGCGAGTTGTTTAGGACTTCTATTTGGGGTTAATTCTGGATTTCTCAATGCGGATCTCACTTTTTCCATTTTGACCGCGAAATTGGCCCTTCTCTGTTTCTTGTGATTTTAGTATTTAAATGACCATAATAATGTTGTTAATCTATTTTTAATAGTGTATCAACATTTAGAGGCCTTTTAGAAAGTAAAAGATCCGGGGAAGAGAATTTTGGAGCGCGTGTGATCTGTGTTTATGTAGGCTACGGTTTCTCTGCTTAGATTGTACTCGAACATGTGAATGCGTGTTGATTAGTTGGGATTTGGGTTGGGTAGTTATTGGATCATGTATAGGTGTTAAGAATCATATTTTTGGCCTTTTTCTAAGAATTATCGGGTAACTGTGAGCATGTTTATTGTTATTAATTGACCTTTTTTGCTATATGAATTACTTGTATGTTTGAATACTGGTTATCAGAAGTATGTTGGGCCTTAGTTAAGGTTTGACTAGGGTTTTCCTTAGAAATACATGATTCAAAGTTGGTAGGACTTAATTTAGCCTCGACGTCGCTTGGCCGGCTTAAATCCTTGTAGACTAATGTAGCAGACTTGAGTCTGATAGTTGGTATTTAGCTAGATGATGAGCTCGCTCTAGCGATAGTTACTCTTATTTCTTCGATGTTACAGCTTCTCCAGTTACGTCAGTGACAATGAATTCCGCTTCGCGATTCAAAGTTGAGTTTCGATTCGGCTTTAAGGACCTACATTGATTATCTAAGTCTGGATGGTGTTCCACGGGAATATATGATTATGGATAGATAAAGACTCTTTCAGCAGCTATATCGACATCTTTGTCGGGTATCCAGATTTAAGGTCCGGCCTCGACCATCCACATACTTATGTAGAGCATCCGGTTAGAGGTCCGGTATCAAGTATGTAGAGTATCCGGTTAGGGATCCGGTCTGAAGTATGTAGAGCACGCAGTTAGAGGTAGGGCCTCAGTTACTTATATTTTGCAATTGGCTACTTGTGTAATTCTGGCGAGCGTCCGGTTAAAGGGCCGACCTCCGTACCGTCAGATTCTACTATTTGGTTTGATGTTCTTTGGCCTCGAGTTCTATTCTCCTTAAGTTATAGTTATTTTGTGTACTCGCCGGACTTATGGGGGTCCATTCGAATTTTATTTAAACTTGCGCACGAGTGTACCTTCTGGGCTTATGATGGGTCTAGTTAGGTATAGTTATCTTATTTATATTTATTTAGTTAGATCCTTATACAGTAGTGTGCATTACTGTGTTATTTAGCCTTCTATTCTTGAGCTCTAGGTATGTGATTCCGTCTTTTCATATTGTTTTACTTTTCTAGTTCAGTCGCCCTATGATGCCTACTAGTACCTGTTATTTGGTAATCATGTTACGCTCTGCATCTAATTTTGTGATGCAGTTCCGAGCACCAGTAGTCAGCGTTTATCGATTTTAGAGCACCAAGGTCGAGTAAGGGTTGTAGCACCAAACCGGGATAGGGAGGAGGAGCCTCATGAAGCTCATGAACTGCCACAGCCAGTGGAGCTGGGGCCAGCACAACCACCACCCGCACTAGCCGCAGCACCTGATCTTCATCCCTCTTGACTCAGATATTAGCAGCTATTGGGGATATTCGACAGGCACCAGGCCCAGCAGTACCTGCACTTGCACCAGCACCAGCGCTGCAAGTTCAGCCGCCACCAATTCATGTAGCCGCCCCACCAGGCTTAGAGGTTAGAGAGATGCCACTGCGGGATTAGAAGATGCTTGGGGTATTTCAGAGGTTGGCACTGCCTATATTCTCAGGGGCGATTGGAGAGGACGCTCACGAGTTTCTGCTCACTTGCCAGGACCAGTTACAGTCATTAGGCCTTTTAGAGTCGAGAGGAGCTGACTTTACCGCTCATCAATTTCGTGGGCCAGCCAGGCAGTGGTGGTGCACGTATCGTGAGTCTAGGCTTGTTTGATCTCCTCCTATATCTTAGAGTGAGTTCTGGGAGGTTTTGTTAGCCCGGTTCATGCCACGGAGCGTCAGAGATAGGATTCGTAATCAGTTCTCTAGATTGGACCACGGATCTATGACCATGTCTGAGTGTGACGCGAGGTTCCATGAGTTTTCTCGCCATGCTACTATGATCCTGCCCATAGAGGGAGAGAAAGTTCATTGTTTTGTACGTGACTTGCGATCCCAAGTCATTTATGACTTGCTGGGACTGACAGATCGGTCACCTGGTCATTCATTTGGTCATTGTGTGAGCTTTTGTATTTTTGGAGCTTATGAACCTTGAACAATCATTTTCGATCAGAAGTTCAAGAAGATGACATTAGAATCCAATTCCGATGATTCCATCAGTTCCAGAATGGTCATTTTAGGCTAGTAGCATTGTCGACATGACTCCCAATGTTTTCAGTGTGAGTTGGTGTGATAAGGCATTTTAACTTTAAGTTAAAGTCTAAGTTTGAGTTTAGTCAACATTCTGAGTAAACACGCTCGAATGAGAATTCTGTCAGCGCGGCTAGCTCCGAAATGTCGAGTTTGATCTAGTTTGACCCTTCTTGTGGGTTTTGCGGTTTTTGATATTTTTCCAAGCCCTTTTGTGGTTTTTGACTTAAAATGGATAATGAAAGTGGGACCCACAATTTATCGAGATGACCTTTGATGGAAATTTCAACTGCGACATTGAGTTTGGAATATCGACTTTGGTAGGGTAGCACATCTGTTTTATTTTTATCAGGTTCTGAACAGATTTCGAGCAACCGTCGGAGACTTTAAAGAAGTTAGACAAAGCTGAAATCTGGTGCAGCCTTTAACGACCAGAATTTGGGGTTTTAACGACTAGATGTTTGGGTTTAGTAGCGACCAGCTTCGTCCTTATAAAAGCCCAATTTTCAGCCTCTGTGTTACATTTTAAAATTTTGATATTTGGAGCTATAGAACTCCAAATTGGGCAATTCAAAAGGCTATATGGATTACTTGTATGTTTGAATACTGGTTATAGAAGTATGTTGGGCCTTAGTTTAGGTTTGACACGGGTTTTCCTTAGAAATGCCTGATTCAAAGTCGGTAGGACTTAGTTTAGCCCCGACGTCGCTCGGCTGGCTTAAATCCTTGTAGACTTATGTAGCAGACTTGAGTCTGATAGTTTGGTATTTAGCTAGATGATGAGCTCGCTCTTGGGATAGTTACTCTTATTTCTTTGATGTTACGGCTTCTCGAGTAACATCAGTGACAATAAATTCCGCTCCGCGATTCAAAGTTGAGTTTTGATTCGGCTTTAAGGACTTACATTGATTAGCTAAGTCTAGATGGTGTTCCACGGGTATAAATAATTATGGATAGATAAAGACTCTTTGAGCATCTATAACGACATCGTTGTCGGGTATCCGGATTTAAGGTCCGACCTCGACCATTCACATACTTATGTAAGGCATTCGGTTAGAGGTCTGGTCTCAGTAACTTGTATTTTGGAATTAGATACTTGTGTAATTCTTGTGAGCGTCCGGTTCAAGGCCCGACCTCTGTACCGTCAGATTCAACTATTTGGTTTGGTGTTTTTTGGCCTCGAGTTCTATTCTCCTTAAGTTATAGTTATTTTGTGTACTCGTCGGGCTTATGGGGGTCCGTTCGGGTTTTTATATAAACTTGCGCACGAGTGTACCTTCTGGGCTAATGGTGGGTCCAGTTAGGTGTAGTTAGCTTATTTATATTAATTTAGTTAGATCTTTATACACTCGTGTGCATTACTGTGTTACTTAGCCTTCCATTCTTGACCTCTAGTTATGTGATTCCGTCTTTTCATTTTGCTTTACTTTTCTAGTTCAGTCGTCCTATGATGCCTACTGGGTACCTCTTATTTGGTACTCATGCTACGCTCTCCATATTTTTTCATGATGCAGGTCCGAGCACCAGTAGTCAGCGTTGATCGAGTTGGGACTTGTACTCATTTTGTTGGTAGCTCTGTATTAGTGACTTCCAGGCTCTGGCAGGGATCCTTAATTGTATTTATGTTTTGGTTTGCTTATGTTTTTATAGTAATTTTTATTAGTCTTGTTTAGTTTCTACCCTCACACCCATTACGTGTTGTTCTAGGTTACGGTTTGGCTTACCTACTGGTGAGTTATAATAGGTGCATTAATCGCTCGAGAAATTGGGTAGTGAAACATAAGCTAATAATTCAATATATAATCACTTAATTACACCACAAGAATTGAGTTTTTAGCCACAAATCATAAAAATAGGGGAACGATTACAAAATACATTCACCATGATCAGGGTAAAAGCTTATAAGTCTTTACAAAGGTCCATATTGAAGAAACTTCCCACTTGCAGATTCTTTAAATTGAGCCTCAAAAAGCTTCAAAGTCTACAACGGAACTCTAAAGCTCAAAAGAAACTATCCTCAATGATACCGAGGTGTTACGTTTAATGTTCAAAATTGAATTTATAGTTGTCAAAAATTTAGCCTAAAAGGCCATTAGGCGAGATAAGTTGGGCTCACTTTGTTGTTCGGTGATCCTCCCTTTGTTGTCTTCCATCATCGTTATACATAGTTCTCATCCCCAACTCTTTTAACTTTGGGCTATCATTTTCATCACCACAGACTCGAGTGGTGATTCACCACCTGCCTATTCATATTTTAAACTTGGTTTCTTCCCTCAGAGGTAGCACACAGAACTTTAGGCAGGTTGAAGAGCCACTTGGTGAGTCACCTAGTGGTCTTGGATAACATTAGGATTGCCTTTCTTCGCTTCTTCAGCTTGCTATGCTTCTTTTTGCCTTTTAGTGTCCTTACCTTTCTCCTTAGATAACATACATGAAAATCAAGGCTTTAACATCAGTTTATAGCATAAATAAGAAATTTGAAGACTCTAAAACTAGAAAAACAAATCCATAAATGAGTCCACCTCAAATCTATAAAAACCCCAACTTAAACTTTTTCTTTTTCTCAATTAAATCTCAAGATCATCAGTTCAATAAGGATATATCAAGTAGTGCTTCCTAAGACTCAAAATGGGTGCACATAAAAACTTTAAACTACGCATACAATGCCCCATTATCAAAGATGCTCAAGACACAATGCTTGTTTGAAATGCAAGTTCAAGCTCAAGAAAGGTATTCAAATTCCCTCACATCAAAGACGATTCAATATTTACAAATAATTATTCAACAATTTATAGTCCCGAAATCACATGCAACTCTCAAACTCACAAAGATGAACATACGCATGACTCCACCCCTAGGTTTGCCCTTATTTTCGAATCAACATCCGTTTCAGCATAGTCAAGATTACAAAGGTCTTTTCAAGGCTTGTAACAGGGCTGAGTGAAAAAGTATGGTCATTTCGGTTTAGTATATTGTACCTTCATCAATTATGGACTAAAAATAACTCCTGTTTCTCATTCAAAAAAATTTCAACTCCATCCTATTATTAAGTTATACATGAATCACCGCATACCGCATTTTTCACATGTTCACACGCTTTATTTCACAATTTTTCTCTTTTACAATTTTTTTCTTTATGTCCCTTTCTTTCTTTATTTTTGTAACTGGAGGGTTTTCATCTTTTTTTAAAACAATCCATAACTCATAAGGAGTGTGTCACTCTTATTGACTTCCATTATCTTTCAGCAAATCCCCAACTTAGGCTTTTGGTATAAATTTGATATTCAAACAAACCATAATTCATGAAATTTAAGGGTGAAGGGATAAAGAGAGGTCATAATTTTTCAAGTTTCTTCCAAGAAAATCCAAAATCTAAAAAGGTTTCAATCTAGGTTCACACATCTCACAAGGTTCGCCACAAAAAAGGTATATTGCAAAATTAATTCAGTCTTCAAAATTCTTACCTAAGCTCATTTCATGTTCTTACATCACTCAATCAACTTGACCAATGAGGGATGTTTTAGGTTTCATCATACACAATGTTCAAAGTAATTTCATCACACGAGACATTGGTACCAAAATAAAAAAAACTCCACACTTTTTAGCTAACATATAAAGCTCATCACAAGAGACTAATACGACAACCATCTACTCATACCAAGATTCTACAAGTTCACATATTGCCTATGTAACTTGGTTTTCCACATTGTATCCGCACATTCATTTCGTTCAATTAAGAGCAATATTTCAAAGTTAGGTTCAAAACCAATTTCATTCAAAGCAATGGGATAAAAGCTAAAACATCTACAATATCAAAACTAAGATATATAAATAAACAACGGATAAGGGCCTAAAATACCCTTAAAGTATTGAAAATGGTAAAAAATTACCCTTCATCCCCCTATTGGCTCCAAAATACCCTTTTAATCCACCTATTGGCTCCAAAATATCCTTGTCATCCACCTTTGAGTTCAAAATTGACCACTTTTTTTTAATTGTTTTATAATTAAACTCTTTGAATATTTTTTAAAATACTTGGCGTTCAACTATTGATTATAATTTTAATTAATTAATATAATTTATAAATCCACCCACTACCCACTCATTACTACCTAAACCTCACCCAATTAATAATCCAATTATAATATCAAAATCGTCATAAACACTACTAAAACACGATAAAATTATAGATTCCTGATAATAATATAAAAATTATTTTAGTCCGAATCAAAGCCCCAATTAAATTTAGGTTGAGTCGCTTATTTAGGAGGACACTTTCTTTCAAAATTGAATTAGAAATTTATGATTAAAGATAAAGAAGTAACACATCCCGAATTAATTCATGCACTTTTTTTAAATATAATTTTATAAATATCTATGATTTGTTTTAAAAACTTTAATATATTATTTTGAAAAGAAAGTTACCTATGAAGTAACATCACATAATTGAGACGTAAGAATAATTAAGATAAATATAGTCAGACTTTTAAGTTACCTATGAAGTAACATCACTTGAATGTATGATAATTTATTTCTATAATTTTTACAAACACTCAATTGGCAGTAGCTTGGATTAATAATGTGACGGGTTCATTAATTTAGAGGGATTTAATTAGTAATGGGTGGGTAGTTGATTGATTTATAAATTATACTAGTTAATTAAATTATAACAAATAGTTGAGCGCCACGTATTTTAAAAAATATTTAAATAGTTTAAATATAAAACCGTTAAATAAGTGGTCAACTTTGAACCAAAAGGTGGATGACAAGGGTATTTTGGACCCAATAGGTGGGTAGGAAGGGTATTTTGGAGCCAATAGGTGGATGGAGGGTAATTTTGTACAATTTCCAATACTTTAAGGGTATTTTAGGCCCTTTTCCGAATAAACAAAATAAGCTAAATATTCATAATCCAATACTCACAAAACATATCATCAAAATAAAATAAATATCACAAGAGGTAGGTATGGAAATACCTCACCCCACCCAACAAAAATAAGAAGATTTCCTCAAATGCAACTATAAAGAAACATAGTAAAAAAATATAACAAAGAGGGAGGGGAAAATTCATCCTGTCAAGCAAAGCTTCGGTGAAGTCTGCATCTCAGCCAATCCATTTGTCTAGGCATCAGTAATCAGGTTCCCATACACCTTGGCTCAACTACAGCTATGGTCCTCAAGGTAACCTGTCTAGAAGTCTTGAACATGGCACCCTCTAAGTCTGTCAGGTCCTCATAAACTTCCTTATCTTGTACCCCATGTTTCTCTTCATTTGTCTAGGCATCGATCTCAGCATAAATAGAATCAACCCCAACATAATTAATGGTAGTAGATAAAGGCACCTCAACACATGTTGGAACATCTATACTTGGGTCATCTGGGATCTACATAATCCCAAATATCGAAGTAAAGTATGTGTACTTCAAATGTTCTACATCCTTCCTCTGCTTAAAAACATCAGATTTCAAAGTTGTCATTGCATCAGTAGAACCCTTCCCTCTCTCACAAACCTTTATTGTCACTGTTTTGGCATCAATAGAATCCTTGATAGGCGTCAATACAAGAGTAATAACTGTCCCAATCATCCTGGGAACCTTAGCCTCTATCCGGGAGGCCCGCACATCAGCAGAGTAGGCTAGGTGCCCCATCTTGAAAAGCATGGACTAGTTGATAGGAGGCTGGAGGCAGACCTACTAGTAACACATCTAAAGGACCGGGAAGCACTAGAAGATCGATGATTTTTTAAAGTAGCAGAGCTAGAAATACCTAAAGTCTTAGAGGTCGGATTAGGCAAGTCTTCCTCTATAGGTAGCGTGTCAATATCACCCTTCGATTTGTATCCATTGGAGCTAATCCACTTCTATCAGCCTCGTCTTGTGTGTAATAGACCTTTATTCGCTAGATTTTATATGATGGATGTCAGTACATGAGGTGTGTTTGATCTCAACATCCCTCGTCTTTTCTCTAGGAACACCAGCCCGACGATATAATTTTGTGATCAATATCGAGGGAATGGAATAGATGTATTGTGATGATTGACCCTCATGGACATCTCCTTTTAAATGATTAATCCCAAATTTAGTTGTTTCCTTACTATGATAGATCTAAGGCAGGAAGCATTTGGGTGGCGGATAATGGACTCATTCTTAGCTAAGGCATGATCATGCTACTAATGAACCAAAACAAGTAGGGGTGGTGAAGAAATCATGTGTTTGTAGTAATCATACTTTGGTAGTGTTCATGAAATTAATAGCCCTCTCAAAGAAAACATTGATTTAATTATTGATCTATCTAACTTTTCTCCCTCAAACTATCACAAACTTCACTAGCCTGAAGGGACTAAACTTCTTCTTTGCCTGAGCTACCACGTCAATGTACGCACCATAGAACTCCTGGACCCATATAGAAATATATGGTCCATTGTTCTGGTGAAGGCCTCGCATGAGTGGTACTCTATGGTGTCCCACACATTTGGATGCTTTTTCACTACTCCATTTGTGGACAATCCTGTCTCCTCTAAGATGGTCCTCAACCCCTCGGCCTTTAACCGATCAAGTTGCTGGTGAGGAGGAACCTAATCTAGTTTACTGGAGCCACTATTTGTTCATGAGGAAGCACTACAGGTGAAGATTAAGGGGTCGTCTCAAGAATCTTAAAATGGTCATAACGAACATTGGAGTGAAGTTCAAAACCTCAGACATGCAACAACTTTGAATCCTCAAGATAAGAGAATAAAACATAATAATAGGAAGACTCACCCTCACTAAATTTGGAATCCAATGTCCAATAATAGACATTTTTCCCTTTCCCTTGCCTTCCTTCAGAAGTAATTTGTTGCCCTTAGCCATGGAAGCAGTTGTTTCCTCTTTGACGATAACTCCACCTGCTCGCTTTTGGGGTGGCATGCCACTATAATTCAAATTAGATCTAGCCAATCTTAAAAACTACAGATAAAAAATATCTGAACATTTTTCAAGAAAAGTTGCAGAAATTTATTGGAGAATGACTTGCCGAATCGTTCGGCAAGTCGTAGAGTTTTCTAGTGAGCCATATCAAGCTCTCCAAAAGTACTAGCACGCAATTTTCAAAATCTCAAGACATGTATGTGATTCTTAGGGTCATTCGATGAATCTCATCACCAATGGCGAGGTAGAAGTGGCTTGCCAAAAGTTACAGTTTATTTTAAGGGTTAGGGGTGCAGAATGGCGATAAAGAAGGCCTTGTGCCAAGTCGCCAAGTTAAAAGGGCGAGCTCAGTCATCTCGCGGAAAGTTAAGAAACAAACTCAACCAATTTTGGAAATTAAGCTCAATCTGGGCGGAACTTTGGCAAACCGCTTAACCACTCAACAAGCTCAACTTAGTTCGCCAAAAAACCCTATGTGCCAATTTTCAACCACAAACTTCAACATCAAGCCCGCAACCGCCGAATTCAAAATTAAACATGAACATAATTCAATTAGTTTACAGCCGTACTACCCATGCCCTCGGGGTACTTAGACTTCCTCTATTTTGGAAAAGATTATTCATTGATGACTTTTTCCCTTAAGAATGACGTCAAACGCTCCATCATTGAGAAAATTACATTATTTAGCACAATTTGGGGATACATAGACTTTACCCTGCTAGAATTAACACATAAACACTACAACAATTTAGACTCGATGGTACAAGCAATAACACGTGAATCAATTAATTTAAGGCATTAGCCATTAATTTAATTAACTTATGGGAAATATAACACATAAACACAATTAAAACATGCTAACTAACAAACATAACCATCAGTTTAACTATTTTATTTAATTTCAAGCACAAAATTGAAGTACAGGGTTGGGAAAAAAAATTTCATTGTTGAAAAGAAGAATTTGAAAGCTAGGCGGTGAAGTTCCACACTCTGAGCAAAGAATTCACAAGATACGAAGAAAAAAACAATAAAATAAGAAACATCTAAAGTTGGCAAAGAGGGTACGAGATTTAAAAAAAAAAGAGAAGAGAATTGATTTCGAAATTTTAAGTTGTTTGGCCTTTAAAATCTTTCATTTTGCGGCTCCTTCAGTATAGTAAGTTGTGCTCACCGAACCACTAAGCAATGCGCCAAGTGTTATTTTACCTCACAGAGTTTTATGGGACTCTCCGCAATTTGGGGTTTCAAATGGCAGTAAAAGTGGGCTCACATAACCTGTTCGGCAAGTCTCCAATTGATTATAAAACTACCGAGTTTACGAAGTTCCCCTTCAACCTTTGTGGTTCCATCTATGGTCTAAGTTGGGACTCGCCGACCTGTCCGGCATATGTCCTACTAGACTGTTGCTCGCTAAACTACCTTTTTCCAACACTTTTAACTTTTCAACCCTCACAATCAACCTTTTCAAATTAAATACTAATGCATTAGAAACTTGGGTTGCCTCCCAAGAAGTTCCATAGTAAACATCATGGCATGACACAAATACCAATTTATGGATCATTCTTCGTATTTTCCAAGGCTTGGCAGGCCCCTTTTGGCCTTGGGTTTAAATGAGAAGAAATATGATCCATTTGGGTCACCAACTTCGTAATTTACACGGAATGGGAGGTGACCGTCAGATTAAAGTTAGAGACATCCTCCTTCTCTTTCAACACTTTGTCCGACCCTTCAACTTTGTTGAGAATACACGAGAGCATGTCTTCCGCACAAACATTTTCAAACTTATTGCACATATGAAGCTCATGGGGGTGGTACATACCAATCCTTATCACCCTTTATTTCCTTCTTAGTGGTGTTACGATCATGCAACTCCTTGTCACGGTCTCTCCATCCTTTATCTCAATTCAAACCTGGGTTTCCACCCGACCTTGGATTGTTTGCTCGATATATGCCTCCTTGATTAGCTAGAATGTTCACTACCTCATTGTAAAGCGCTTCAAAATGAGCTTTTTGGGGTTTCATCCACCAACACCCTCAACATTAACACTCTTCATAACACTGCCCATTATATTTTTCATCAAGATGTCCAGCTCGGTAACTATTTTAGCCATGTTTTGGTCTCTCTCTATATATTTTTAGATATTCTCTTTTGTGATTCTAAAGATGAGCGAAGAGACTTGGTCTTCACGAATGTTCCATGCCTATTGACCTTGGTCATTCCCATCAAAGGATTTCAGATGCTACTTCATAAGGTTGTTGCATTATATCTATGGGAACGAGTTGATAAGCAATTGATTCTTGTGATACATTATTTGAATGAGAATGAACCACCAACATCCACAAAGTTCCTAATATGATCATGACGGTCTTTATGATCCAATCCTCCATATAATACCTTCATTCGGAGGAGTTGTAGAATTGTGCTAGTGACATGGAATACGACATTGTCTTGAATCAAAGGTAAAAGTATTGCACCAACACCACCCAATTGAATTGGGTCATTCACATAAATAAGGTTCCTAATATTTTCTTAGTATCCCATTTGGATAACATAAACCCATTTACACTCATCTCTTCCTTGGTTCAACACATGCAATACAAAAAAAACTGAAGTAAGTCGATTCAACTACAAACAAAAAGATCACAGTTTAAATTTAATAATAGAGTTTAAAACAATACCACTCCCTGGCAGCGAGACCATTTTGATTAATATTTCATGCACACCTCATCCAATTCTAGGCGCAAATGATTGTTAAGTAGAAAAAAACAAACGAAGAGTTGGATTCGAACCCATAAAGAGTGGTACGCGTTCAAGTCCAATTATGAAGTAAAATGTGTTCTAGATAGTTATAGGAGTAGAAATTTTTTAAAATAACAAGTGAACAAGTTAAAGTGGATGACATAACGGTCATATGAGTTTATTTGGTTTGTAATTATCAGCTACAATGTAATCAAACAACAATGAAATAACAATAAAGAGAAGAATTCTTATGATGTGATTGATTATAGGCAAACTTCACTACATGGGTAATTGAGCATACTAATAGATATCTAAATATCAGATGGGCCGGCTGGACTATGATTGAAATACTTTTCTCTCAAACAACTACCACGTTTCAAGTGATATCCCTCGAACATCAACAAGCTTAATAAAAAAGAATAACCCGCAACCTTAATAAATCCTCGAGAGAGAGAGAGAGAAAGAGATAGAAAGATGGGTAGGATTAGCTTTAGGACTCACTCACTCGAGTTTAACCCATGTCAACCAAATACCTATAAACCACTAATAAAATATTTAGTTCAAAAACCTCTATCTCAAGCAAGCTCACAACACAAAATTAGAATGCATTGCAACTACAATTCATGAATTAAGACTCAACTAAATGATTAAGCCTACATATATATAGAATTTAAACTAGTAATTAAGAATACTCATCAGCTGAGTCAACCTATGATAACAATATCACATAATCACACCCTAAGAAATGGGGTTTTAGTCACATACCATTCAAATAAGGAAACGATTATCAAATACATTCACCATTATATGGTAAATGATTCTAAAGTCTTTACAATGGTACAATTTGAAGAAATTCATAAACCCACTTGCAAATCCTCAATATTGAGCCTCAAAAACATTTAAGTCTACACAAGAAGACAACTCTCCTCAATGATAGCTACTTACTCAATTTACATTTCACAATTCAATTGATAGTTGCCTAAAAATTCATTAGGCGAGATAAGTTATGCTCGCCGAGTGGTTCAGTGATCCGCCCTTTGCTATTTTACATAACCTATATGAAGTAGTTCTCAGCATCCCCAAAGTCCTATAACTTTTGCCAATCTATTTTTTCATCGCGGGACCGATTGAAGATTCGTCAATTGCCCATTCCTATCGCCAACTTGATTTTATTCCCTTAGGGATGGAATGATGGAACTTTAGGCAGCGGAAGATCCACCAGTGACTTATCGCGTGGACTTGGTGATCAACTAGATCTCCTACTCACTCAGCGAGTTATCGAGTGGTCTTAGTCATCAACTGGATCGCCATTCTTCACTTTTTTAGCTTGTTATGCTCCATTTTTCTTGATAGTGCGCTCGCCTTGCTCCTTAGCTCATATATCTAGAAATCAAGGCATTAACATTAGTTTATATCATATATAGGCACTTTAATACCCTACAACTATCAAAACAAAGCCCTAAATGAGTTCAAATCTTAGACTTATCAAATGTACAACATCTAAGAGATATGTTGGTGAAGCAAGATTAATTTTCTTCCTAATTAGAGAGCTACTAAGAAAATAAATGTTGTTAATATTGCTCTTATATCGAAGATCCTTGTTCTCAAAAATGTTGATCATATGCTAACATATCTATTTCCTAGGAAGCGCGTCATTGGTACGTTTTTTTGCTTTACATGTAACAACAATAAAATATTACATAGAAGAAAATACATACTAGTTTGATTTTCCTTAGAACCTTTAGCCACTCCAACAACCTTATTTTCTTTTCTAGAGTCAAACTGACCTGCAAATTTAAGTGCATGCTATGCCTTAGCTGATTGTAGAACTCGAGTTGTCACGTTCCAATTTTCTAAAGAGCTAGTTATGGAGTGGAAGAGTAGTCCAGAAGTGCCTAATGGTCATTTTATTTCGTACCTTAAGGCGACAAAGTTTGTTTCCAAGGGGTATGTGTTTCACTTAGTCCGAGTTAATGATTCTAGTGTTGGGATACCTCATATTCGGTTAGTTTCAGTATTAAAAGAGTTTCCAGAAAAATGGTCTTCTTTGAGTCTCTTGAAAGAGAGAAATAGACTTCAATATATATATTCTTCATCATACTCATCCTATATCTATTCTTCCATATAGGATGGGACCAGCAAATTTAAAATAGTGATCTCCTAGAAAAAGGTTTAATTCGATAAAGTGTTTCACCTTAGGACGCTCTCGCCTTATTTTTTAAGATTAATGATGGTTCCCTTCGAATGTGTATAGATCATCATCAGTTTAATAATGTTACTATCAAGAATAAGTATCCGCTTCCGAGAATCGATGATCTATTTGATTATCTTTAGAGTTCCATTTGTTTCTCTAAGATAGACCTCAGATTTGGCTACCATCAATTAAGAGTGAAGGAATGTGATATTCCAAAGATAGATTTTAGAACCCGTTATGGTTATTATGAGTTTATGGTCATGTTGTTCAAGTTACCTAATGCACCTGCAGTGTTCATGGACCTTATGAATAGATTATTCAATCCTTATTTAGATATGTTTGTTGTCATATTCATTTATGACATCTTACCTATTCGAGGAATGAGAAATATCATGCTAGTCATCTCAAAATAGTTCTCCAAACTCTAATGGATAGAGAGATTTTTATGTCAAGTTCTCTAAGTGTAAGTTCTATCTTAAACCAGTGGCATTCTTGGGCATATTGTTTCTGGTCATGAAATTAGAGTTAAAACTCAAAAAGTCAAGGTAGTGCAAAATATGCCTAAACCCACATCTCCAAGTGATATTTGTAGCTTATTAAGGTTCGGTTGATATTATAGAAGATTTGTCGAGGGAATCTCATTTATTTCGTCTCTTTTGACCAAGTTAACTTAAAAAATAGTTAAGTTTCAATAGTTTAAAGCTTGTGAGAAAAGCTTTTAGGAATTGAAAACTAAGTGTACTACTGCCCAGTATTAATCTAACCAAAGGGTACAAAAAGGCTTTGTTGTATATTGTAATTTTTTCAGAGTTGTATTGGGTATTCTGTTAATGACGAATGGTAAAGGTATTGTTTATCCTCTGGACAACAGAAAGTTCATGAGAACAACTGCCCAAGCCATGATCTAGAGTTGGATGTCATAATATTTACCTTGATAATATGACATCACTATCATTTTGGTGTTATGTAAATCTGTTAACCGATCACAAGAGTCTTCAATACGTGTTTAGTTAGGAAGAGTTTGATCTTAGATAGAGGAGTTGGTTACTCAAGGATTATGACATGAGTATTCTATATCACCATGTAAGGTTAATGTTATTTATAAAGCTTCAGCAGGTTGCCTATGGGTAATTTTGCCCATGTTTAAGAATAGAAGAGAGAGTTAGCAAAATATGTGCATGGACTTTCACACCTAGGAGTTCGGTTACTAATTCCAATGAAGGAGGAGTGGTGGTGATGAATGACGTTGAATTATCATTAGTGTCATATATGAAAGAAAAACAAGACCAAGATCCTATTTTTCTTGAATTGAAGACAAATATTTGATGATATATTGAGGTATCAAGGCAGGTTGTATGTACCAAGGGTGGATGAAATCAAAAAAAAAAAGGATCATGGAGGAAGGCCATCGCTCAACATATTCTACTCATCCGGGTTCTATAAACAGGTATGATGACTTGAAGTTTATTGGTAGAATAATATGAAGAAAGGTATTGGTGAGTTTGTTGCTAAATGCGTGACTTGTGAACAAGTTAAAGTAGAGCACTAAAGTTCTAGTAGTATGTCTCAGAATATACAACTTTTGGAATGGAAAGGGGAGATGATCAAACTTTACTTCATTATTGTCTTTCCACAGTCTTGCAGTAAACATTATTCTATTTGGGTGATTGTGGATAATATGACAATATCATCCCACTTTTTTCCACTAATGACTACTCATTCAGTAGAGGATCATGCCAAGTTATATATTCAAGAGTAGTAAGACTTCTTTGAATTCTAGTTTCCATTATTTTGGATAGAGGTGCACAATTTACTGCATAAATATTGAAGTCTTTCGAGAAAATTTCGAGTCCGATAGGGACTTTGAGTACTATTTTTTTATCCTCAGACTGATGGTCAAGCACGGCACACTATCAAAATTGTAGAAGATGTTTTATTTTAAAAAAATACTATCATTGTTTTAAAAAATGGCGAGAAATTGACTAAGTTTCTAAAAATCAATTAATCTTATTATTTAAGAAAAATCGACCTTCCAAATTACGGAGTCGCCACTTGATTTTTGATAAAATCAAGAAAAAATTTCAAAAGATTTAAAAAAAGATAAAAATCGATTGAAAAGGGTTCGAAGTTCAATATACATCCCGAGAAGGTATTAGGTACTCGGAATGCCCGCTAACTTGCCGTTGACCGGCGATTTGACTGAATGAATTTTTTTTTAAAAAAATTAACTTTTTTAATTAAGTAAAGAGAAAATTCATTTTAATATTTTTTATTTCATTTTTTTAAAAGGGAGATATTTAGAGAGAATTAATTTAAGGAAAACTAAATAGTGATAAAAATAAATAAAATAAAATAAGTAAATAAAGTAGTATAATTTAAAATAATGAAAAATGGCTACCCTTTAGGAGATTATTAAAATTCTAACAAAATATTAAATAATTTAAACAAATAATAAATAAAGAGGGAATAATATTTGAACTTGGGCTTGATTGCCCAAATTCATTCAATTGGGCTTTGGCCCAGCTGTCCTATCAATTGGGCTTTGGCCCACCTGTCCTAAATTTTAATAATTGGGCCTTCTATAACAATTTAAATCCTGCAAAACAAATTGGCCTTTGGGCCTATTAAAAACTTTTGCGGAAAAAGGCCCAGACCCATTTCCTGTAAAAAAGTCAAGGTAACAAATGATGTATACTATTGTATACGGGTTGTATATCAGTCTGTTTCCCATCTTTCGGAAGTTGAAAGTTCCCTTTCAGCAGTGTATTTTCACTGCTATCAACCCAGATTTTAAATGTGGCCTCCTGTACGTCTTTTGGCCCGTATATCAGAGTATACACTGTGTATATAGCTGGTATACAGCTTTCTGCAAATTCGATTTTTAGCACTGAAGCTGCTAGTTTCGTAACCTGTACGCCAGTTTTGAGGAATCTACGACTTGAGGAGGATGTTTTGAGCCTTCATGGCTCAGCGAGGAATGCGAGAATGGAATCCAAAGTGGACTCGAATCGATGTCACGCAAGAAAACAAAACAAAAAATTAGCAAGGTTGAATGACAACATCTAAAAAAGAAGAAAGAAAAAAAAAGGATTTCACCTTCTTCGGGGCAGCGAGCTGGACAGTGCGAGCAGGGAAATGACCTTCCACTACACAACTTCAAATTCGAATAATAATAATAAAAAAAAAACTCCGCAATCTCTCTGTTTTGAATTCAACTTCAATAGATATATAGGTGTGCTTAAACTATTGTAAAATCTTCATATGAATAAACTCTTTGAATATTTTTTTTTTAAAACAAGACGTAAAAAAGTTTCTCTCTTTTTCTTTCTCTTTTCTCCCAACCAAAAAATCAAAACCTCTCCCTCCCTCCTCCTCTTCCTCCTCTTTTATAAGCCAAATTATGGCCAAAAGAGAGGGGGAAAATGTTTAAAATTTGAATTTTGAATTTTGAATTTTGAATTTTAAAAGGGGTAAGGTTGGAGGGAAAGGGGAAAAAGGGAATTGGGTAGGAAAGAGAGTGAAATAAAGAAAAAATGGGCCTGAGCCGGGTGGATTTTGAGTTGGGCTGGCTGGAATTAAAGTGGGCTGCTGAAGGGAATAGGCTGGAATGCTGGGCCTTCTGATAATGGACCTGAATTATCTAATAGGAGATTGGGCTGAAGGGTTGAGCCATTAGGTAGGTTGGAATGGAAATGGGCTGGGAATTAAAGTGGGCTGGGAAATTAAATAAAAGGGAATGGTTAATTTAATAAATAGCCAAATAGAGTTAAGATGATAAATTTGGCTAAACCTTAAATAAAACGAATTTGTATTAATTAATTAACGAGCTTCTTATTTAGTAATATAATTATTTAAATTGTAAAATAGTGATTCAAAATATAACCATAATTTAAGCTAAATTAGTTAAATAGAATACTTACTAAAATTTAAAATATTTTGAGAAATAATCGCAAAATATACCAACTATATTATTTTAAATTGTTTGTAAATTTAAGAAGCTCGAGAACTAATTTATACCGGGGAGGGTCAAAATTGGGTGTCAACAGTTGTCCCTCATTTTACTTGGATTGATGCAAGCAATTTGAGGAAAATGAAATTGGCCAAACCAATTTTGACCAACCTCATTCATATTTAAGGGAAGGATTTGACAAAGGGTTTAGGAATTATGGCCGAACCCTTGGAATGGGTTTCCTACATATCTCAGGCTATATGAGAATTCAGGCCACTTGTAGTTTGTTAAGTTTGATTTAACGCATGATTTTTGAAAGAAATAAAAAGCCACCTCGATACCGAATTATGAAGGTATCGAAATGCTCGAGAATAAAATTCGAGAGCGAATGTTGGAATACAGCCGAGTTTTCAACATTGAATCCGCCTACATATCCTTAAACCTTCAGGAATCAGGCTGTGTGTAGTTCGACTCGATCGGTTTAAAAGGAAATCTATTATGCTAGATAACCTTCGGCTTTAGAAAAGTGACAAATTAAACGAGTATGAAAATGAGGTTTGTAACCTCTTAGCCAGGAATGTGGCGCGCTTCACACCCATAATTAAGAGCTTACACTGACATAATTTCCAAAGCTCTTGGCGCATTGTCACTCAGATTGGAAACTTGCTTCCGACATATACCGAATTTTTCGGATGCGAGACTGAAACTGACAAAACTAAAGAAAAAAAAAACCACATGCCTTTTGATAGGGGTGTGGTTTGATTGCGATGGAAGTCGCTCCTCTGCTCGCGTCCTAAGAGTTTGACATTCCTCTTTGGACTGTGTCCCAGTTTGCTACTAAAAAAAAGTTCCACGCTGTGCTGCATCCTTTTTGATGTCGTTCGCACCTGTGTTTTTTTTTGTTTTTTTTTTGGAGAATTCGTCCTTTGGGATGCTCTCGACAAACAATAAGATAAAACTCGTTAGCTTAAAATGCAATTTGTATGGGAGATAATGTCTTTTTTACCTTGTCGACACTTCATTGTTCTCCTCCATATTTGACGTCGACTCGATCGGTCTGACGTACAGCAAATAAAGCTTATGTCTGGCATTTGCCATATAATCTTCAATGTACTCTTCATTTGATGTTAAAATAAATAAATGATGATATGATGCTGGTATTTCTTTTGACGTCATCTTTGATGTTCTTTTTTATGTTTACTCTTATCAAAATAAAAGAATGCAGTTGAGGCCGATGGATAAATATTCCTCCTGGAATCGCGGTTTTTCTTTCTTTATCCTTGTATGCCTTCTTGCGGGGAATGAATATCTTCCCGCGACACCTAAATTCCTGCGTGGTATGAAATCTTCTAGAAATGCACAACTTTCGGCGAGGCATGAAATCTTCTCGCGATGTATAAATTTTGACGAGGCATGAAATCTTCTCGTCATGCATAATTATTGACTCGCGATGCATGATTTCCGCGATGCATGATTTTTCTGCGACAAATGAATTCTGCGAGGTATATAGTCTTCTCGCGATGTATAAATTTGACGAGGCATGAAATCTTCTCGTCATGAATAATTATTGACTCGCGATGCATGATTTTCGCAATGCATGATTTTCCGCGATGCATGATTTCTGCGAGGTATAAAGTCTTCTCGCGATGCATAAATTTTGACGGGCATGAAATCTTCTCGTCATGCATAATTATTGACTCGCGATGCATGATTTCCGCGATGCATGATTTTTCTGCGTAAATGAATTCTGCGAGGTATAAAGTCTTCTCGCGATGTATAAATTTGACGAGGCATGAAATCTTCTCGTCATGAATAATTATTGACTCGCGATGCATGATTTTCCGCGATGCATGATTTCTGCGAGGTATAAAGTCTTCTCGCGATGTATAAATTTGACGAGGCATGAAATCTTCTCGTCATGCATAATTATTGACTCGCGATGCATGATTTCCGCAATGCATGATTTTCCGTAATGCATGATTTCTGCGAGGTATAAAGTCTTCTCGCGATGCATAAATTTTGACGAGGCATGAAATCTTCTCGTCATGCATAATTATTGACTCGCGATGCATGATTTCCACAATACATGATTTTCCGCGATGCATGATTTCTGCGATGCATGATTTTTAACGAGGCATGGATGGCTCGATAATGTTTCAACTGTAACGAGGTGGATGGCTCGATAATGTTCCAACTGTAACGAGGTGGATAGCTCGATAATGTTCCAACTGTAACGAGGTGGATGGCTCGATAATGTTCCACTGTAACGAGGTGGATGTCTCGATAATGCTCCAACTGTAACGAGGTGGATGGCTCGATAATGTTCCAACTGTAACGAGGTGGATGGCTCGATAATATTCCAACTGTAATGAGGTCGATGGCTCGATAATATTCCAACGGTAACGAGGTGGATGGCTCGATAATAGTCCAACTATAACGAGGTGGACGGCTCGATAATAGTTCAACTGTAACGAGGTGGACGGCTCGATAATATTCCAACTGTAACGAGGTGGATGGCTCGATAATAGTCCAACTGTAACGAGGTGGACGGCTCGATAATATTCCAACTGTAACGAGGTGGATG